>PVLD010022296.1:0-29592 GCA_004027595.1 Dinomys branickii | reverse complement strand
CAGTGCAAATTCCCTACTATCTTCTCTATAATTTGGTATTTCCTTTAATGTTTTTTGTGTTAACTAATGTGAAGATAACTATGTAATACAACATCCAGTTCTAATTCCCTACTATATTCTGTATAACTTTGTATTTTCTGTATTGTTTATGGCATTTCTGGTTCATATGTCTCCATTCTTTTGTCTTTAAAATAAAATTTTAAAAAAAATGAAGCGCTCAGGGAAAACTGTTTATTCATCATTATGTCAGGCCAGCAACTGTAAACCATCCCTGAACTGGGCAAATGGGAATGTAGACTGGGTTTATTGATGGTCTTCGGAAGAGAATGTAAATAGAAACAGCCTCTGACGGGAGCAAAGATCCTTCCTCACAGAAGCGAGTGGGAGATGGGGTACAGACAGAAGTACCAGTGTGTTATTAGACTTCATGATGGGCACACAGCCTGCACGGCTACTTTTGTCTCTCTGTAAACTGTGACGCAACACCTTGAGTAGAAAGTAAGTGGGAAAGGAGTCTGGGGATCTTGGATGAGAAAAGGCAGCGCAGTTGTTCATGTGAGCAGAACAAATACATTAGGGAAAGGTAGTGGGGTTGCCAGGAAGTCTCAAGGGCTAATTTTAGGTTTGTGTCATGAACTTAGGAACCTATGAACACAGTTAAGTATGCATTTTTCTCCTGCCACACACAGCTGCTTAAATGGTTATGATGTAAAATCTAATCTAATAAAAGCAAACACGGAGAGAAAGAAGATTGTGGACAATGAAAACACGGCAACTTGATGCATTAGAATCAGTGGGGTGACAGCGTTAAAGAGCACAGCTGGAGGGTGGGATGGTGTCAGGGAGCATGTCCTTTAAGACTAAAATGTTAGCAATGGTGCCATTTCTTAGCAACAAAAGGAATCATGGGAATGGGGATTCGGGTTCGTTATATTTGGGTCACAAAATCATATATCATATAATGCTGAGCTGAGTCCAAAGAGGTAAACCAACTTGCCAAGAGTGGTAAAGAGATGTTTACTGAGTACTCAGTGTCTTCCAAGAGCACAGAAGCAAAGGTAGAACCCCAGCATTACTGGTGGGGTATGTAGTGGTGTATTACTAAAAGGAAGTGGACCCTGGCTTCCTGGCAACTGGAATCTCTCTCTCATTCATTGTATTATCTTGGAGGTCAAGTAGAAGAAGAAAGCAAAAGTACACTTCGCTTTCTTGTTTTTAAATCATTATGGGAGCCAAGAAGGGAAATTATTAAAAATAAAGTTGTGCTGGCTGCTGCGGTGGTGTTCCAAAGTGAAATACAACTATGATCTTCCTCAGCATACTGAGCCTATCGGGAAAAAAAGATTCACACAAACAAATCAAATTAAGCAGTAGTACCACGTGATAGTGTGGGGTTCTCGGCAACTCTCTTCATCCTAAATAAGCATTATGAAGTAAGCACACTTGCTTCATGGGTAACAGCTGCCAGATAAACCCTCTCAATATGTCCTAGGTTGCCCCTCGGAGCTCCTTCTGTTTAGTGCCTTTCACCTCCTGCTTCAGGTTGGCTAAAAATTTTCTAACGTTCTGACTCTTCCTACTCCACACCACTAGGAAGGGGTGAGCTACTACAAGTTTACTCCGGATTCCAAGCTGATATGAACAGAGACAAGTATGGGTTGAAAAGAGGATTGGAAATTCAAATAATTTTAAAAGACTAGGTCTCAGTGTGAATCTAGTTAAAATGTCTTGGCTTTTTTCTTTCTTAAGTCAAAGACAAGATTTAAAAGCCCAGTGCAAAAGATGCAAATTTGTTTCAGGTGTGACACTGTAGACACTGAAATTGATTTCATGGCCAAGAACAACTGAAAATCAGACCCATTAGGCTTCAGTCACATCTCTGCATTTGAGAATCATGTAAATCGGTGCTTCTTTCTAGGCACATGATGACAATCTACCTCTCCGTGCTCTTTAAAATGAGATTTCTGGAACAATTGCGGTGCTCCCATAAATGGACATTTATATAACTGAACACAAAGGAGCCAAGAAATAACCGCCTTTGCCTTGTAGCTTTGGAGGCGAAATGTTCAGCATTTATCCCATGACAACACCGAGAGTGTTTTAAAGGTTTTATAACCACCTTCATTTTCAATGTAATTTACGATTTTTAGTCACTGCCTTTCTTTCTCCACAAAGATAAAAGGAGGTAAATACATCTTGTTCCCTTTGTACACCACTTGCTTCTGCATATCATAAAATTCTCACTGAAGCTCAGTGATTTTTCCTCAGACCACAGGAGACTGGTGAGTGGTGCCCTTGTTCAGTCAGGCCTGGGTAATTTGATACGACCCCTATGTTTGGAATGTTCTGTTCTTATCATCCTGCCTAATCAGAAATACCCAGGAATTAGGACTCCCCTTACCAATTCCTATTATCTAGTCGCCTCCTAAATATTTCCACTATGGTTTTGCACAGCAACAAGCCCAATTCTCTTTCTGTGCATCCTGGATAGAGAAAACATCCCCACACAAAGTGAAGACCACAGACTGCACCCTTCTTGGAACATGTCATCTATAGAACACAGAGCTTTCCAAGGAACAGAGCACAGGGCAAGCACTCAACTCTGGACAGGAACAAGGGTGCCCACGAACTTCATACCAGGGGTATCTGTCCCAAACCTGGATCTGGGGCTCTAATATTCTCTAGTGTGGGCTAATTGGGGAGAAAACGGGGCTGATTTGCAAGCCCTAATTATCTAGGATGCTTGTAAACCTTCAGGGAAGGGCCCAGGTTCTATCTCATGTCTAATGGATGAAAATTTCTGGAGATAAACATTGGGCATGTATATATATTTAAAGCTCACAAAGAGATTCATATACACAACTAAGGTTGTCTTACTATAGTACCAGGAAGCAGGGTCCCTATAAGAGCTGATCAAAATCTATGCTGTGTACTTAAATTTGTTTAAAATGTGTCACAGTAAATGAAACTTTGAAGACTTGAGGGAAGATGGCAGAGTGGTGAGCAGCAAAGAAAGAGCCCTTCCAAGATTTGGTCTCCACACACTGAAATATAACAACATGAGAAAAAGAAGGAGGGAGGTGGGTCCCTAGGATCCAGGAAGGATCTGAAGTAAAAGTAGAAGCCCACGGGGAAAGCGAAGAGAGACTTCAACAAAAAAGGAGGAGGTAGCAGGCGGTGCTTCCTCCCTGAGCCCAGACTCACTGCATGGGAGTGGCAGCTTGAGCCTATAAACACGTAGTGACTACTGGCCACATCAGAGGTCTCCATGCAGAAACACACCAGTGGAACAAAGCAGTGCACTCAGCAGTCTGCAGTGGCTGGTGAGTTGTTCTGATTCAGATGCCCCACATCAGAGGGCAACTGGCCAGTAGGCATCTTTGACAGGGGCCAAGATGAGTTCAGAACTCAGAATAGCTATGAGCCAGCTTCATCTAGCAGTTCCTAGTGTCAAGGTGAGGTTTCTGAGTTCAAGTCACCAGAAGATCAGGGAGTCAAGTTCAAGCAGCAAGAGGCACACGGAGTGTTACAGGCTGAACAAATTGGAATCCAGTCTCACAAGCCAGAAACCACCTGATAGAAGTAGAATAGAACATGCAGGCTTGCTGGAATTATCCACCACCCACCATGAAGCTACAGCTAGTCCCATGGCTTCCTGGGGTTAACCAACTGAGATCTGGACTCTGTCTACCCACATTGTCAAACAGTGACAGCAGAGACACACCTTGAAGTAGACTTTTTCCTTATTTTCTTCCTTCGTGTTGTTTTGTTTATTCTTCATTGTTGTTTTTTCTTTTTATAGGGCTGTGAACATGATTTCTAGTTTTTTGTTGTTGTTCTTTTCTATTCTTTTTTTAATTTCTTCCTTTTCTCTTTCCTTCCTCTCTTTTTCACCAGTTTCCTAAAGTTTGCATAATCTTCCTTTATCCTCCAGCCTTGCTTCTAATCTCTTCCTCTTCTATTTCCCTGCTTTCCCCCCATCCCTTTTAAATTTTCTCCCCTGAGGGTAAAATAAACATATGGGGGCCTATTTATTGCATAAAGTTATCTCGTTTGTTTTAGATTTGTTATATAACCACAAATCTAGTTCCTACAGTTAAAGGGGGTGAATTAATAGTTACCACAGTTTGTCCTTATCTAGGCTATGTTTGATGTTACTATTACTGTTGATTTTACTACTTTCACCAAGGTGGCATAACTGTCCTAATCACTGTTCTTCCTGGTAGACCAAGACTAGGATCAGAGGATCAAAGGAATGGATTAAAAGATGCACAAACAAGTCCAAACAGACTCAACCACCTTATCTTTGACAAAGGTGCTAAACATCTCCACTGGAAGAAAGACAGCCTCTTTAATAAACAGTGCTAGAAAAATTGGCTGTCCTTGTGCTGAAGACTAAAACTAGACCAATGCCTCTCACCATGTACTAAACTAAAATCTAAATGCATCAAAGATCTAAATATTAAGACAGAAACACTAAATCTACTGGAAGAAAGAATAGGTAGAACTCCTGAAGACATAGATGTAGGCAAAAACTTTATGAACAAAATCCAATCACACAGGAAATATTGCTAAAAATCAACAACTGGAATCGCATGTTGTTAAAAAGCTTTTACATAGCAAAAGAAGTCATCAACATAGTGAAGAGACAACCCACAGAGTGGGAAAATATTTTTTTCAGCTGTTGCTCAGACAAAGGACTAATATCTAGAGTATATAAAGGACTGAAAAAAAGTCAAAACTCCCCAAATTTAAAAACCCAATCCAAGAATGGGCATCTGAAATGAAGGGACACTTCCCAGATGAAGAAGTAGACACAGCAAGTAAATGTATGACAAAATGTTCAACATCAATGATCATCTGAGAGAGTCAAAACAATGCTGAGATTCCATCTCACTCCAGAAAGAATGACTATTATCAAGAAAACAACCAATAGCAAAAGCAAGCAGGATTGAGGGGGCAAAGGAGCACTTCTCCACTATTGATGAGAGTGTAAACTGGTGGAAATCAGTGTGGAGATTCCTCAAAAAACTAAAACTAATGGTTCCATTGACCCAACTATTCCTCCTCTTGGTATCTTCCTGAAAGAATCAAAAAACATCACAGCATAGTGGCATATGCACAGCCATATCTATAGCAGCATAGTTTGTCATAGCTAAATCTTGGAAACAGGCCAAATGCCATCAACCAAGGAATGGATAAAGAAAGTGTGTTTTTCTTATGCACCTTGAGACCATCCTTTAAGTGAAGTAAGTTGGAGACACGTGTAAATATACTTTTCCTCCTGAGAAAATCAAAGTGTAAATAGGGACCAAAATACATAATAGATATTGTGAAATAGAAAGAAGATGTTCAAATGAGAAGGGGAACAAAGGAGTGGGTGAGGTAAGCAGGGACAAGAAAAAAAGGAAACAAAACTTTTGTAAATTAAGAGAAAAGGAGTTCAGAGGAGGAGAGGGGAATGGGATAAAAAGAAGAATCAAAATGTATCATTACAAATTCCTATCATTACAAAATGTATCAGGTACAAATTCCCTATGATGAATCTTACCAGTATATGTATATATAAAATGTACCAATAAGCTTTTTTAAGATACCTCGCCATTAATCCCCCTCAAAATACTCCTCTTGTTTTCTGTTTGTTTGTCTTTGGGAGACAGGGTCCTGCTCTGCAGTTCAGGCTGGCCTTGAACTCGCTTTGTAATCCAGGCTGGCCTGGAACTCACAGCAATTCTGCCTCAACCTCCTAAGTGCCGGGATTACATGGGTGTGCCACCGCACCCGGCTGCCCTCGCTTTCAAAACATTTATCGCATCATTCTGGCCACATTCTGAGGCAGCTCTGGAAGTCCTTGTTCATGGGCATCTTTAAAGGGTGTTTTAAACATACAGTGAAAGTTGATGGCACCCAACAGAAAGATCGATCCGGAGCCATTCTCCAGATCTGGCACCTCACAGCTTCCAACTCTTTCCGAAAGTCAAAGTGACTATGAAAGTCAAATATTTTTAAGGACACAGAGGTGGCCAAAGACACTCACAAAAGCAGGCTTCCAGAACTGCATCAGAAAGTGGCCAGAATGATGGGATAAGTGCATTTAAAGGGAGTGGAAGTGCTTTGGAAGAATGAATGGCAATGTGTCTCTTACTGTAATCTTTAAAATTTAAACATTCATCATACGTGTCAATCACATCTTGCATGCTTCACATACACGTATCAGTGTTTCTCCCTCCCTCCTTGAATCTAGACCCAACTGCAGGACAGTGGGAATGTGTGTGTGACCACCACTTCCTTTGAGCAATACATGCGAAGGCCACCCAGCTGCAAACTCTGAAACGTCATTCAGACAGAAGGTTGGCGGCTGTGCTTCACTCACCCTGAGCTCCCCTGTCCTCCTGGTAGAGCAAAAGACCCAAAGGCCAGCTCCTAAGAAAAGTTGTTGTTTTTCCTGATGTTAACACAGACTTTTGATTGGCACCATTTTAAGACAATGCATTAAGAACAACAGAGAACTCTGTTAGTGGAAATCTAACCAGAAAAAAACACCCTGCAAGCCTGGAGCCAAGGAGAAAAGAGGGTTCCGTTCAGCTCTGTTTGGATAACCAGTAGGTGAACTCTAAAAGAAAATGATCTGGTTTCTCCTGCTGCAGGAGAAACATGACATATTTCTGTTCCTAAGCAACAGACAGATGCCTTTATTTCCCATCATGGCTGAGGCTGGAATCACTCAATTTCCTATTTCCTTCACAGCTCAAGCCCTGCTTCCTACCTACCTGCTTAACAGAAGCTCAAGGGCTGGGCTGCCTCCCCACACCCCACTTCCCTGGTGCTCTCTCACACGCAGAGACAATCATTTTCTGAAAGACCTGGTCCTGTTCTTGGGTACAAGGAAAAGAACATAATCTAGAATGCCATCTGTCATCCTGAAATAGCCAATAGTGGCACTATTTTTACCCAGCAATTATCAAACAAATGGAGTCATTTGAAAGAGTCACAGCTGTTCCTCGGTGTTTTCTCAGTACAAATATGACAGAGTGCATGCTGATTTTGTTTTCTGCTGTATGTCTCATGCATAAAGAGGCAGTGATCATTTCTCAACCTCCCATCAGAACACAAATCGAAGTGTGTACTCCACAACCGAGTCACTCAGACAAATTAAAAACCTTTCGTTATCTTGATGGCACAGTCAGGGTTTTGCTAAATGTGGTTCTTATTTAGAAAGTGAATGCTATGAACTGCATTTTTCTGAGTGGCTGCTGTGAAGCTTTTTAATCACACAGAAAACATTAAGTCTCCTCCTGCTTAAATATGACCTGAAAAGAAGTATTGGCACTCACAATTTACACGTACATTAGTACTTTTCGTGAGAAAGCAAAAGTCTTCAAAATGTGTCCTATTTTCCCATTATCAGGCGTCATAAAATCAGGAAAGTGTTCCATGGAAATGCATGACCCAAGGAAACTAAACACACACACACACATGCATGTTTGTGTACACATATCCACATACGGGCCAAAAACCTCTCGTTTCTTTTATCCACCTACTTCTGAATCTTCTTCCTATATTTAAGGAACTGCCCAACTTCAAAAGCCAGCGCTCACCTACTGCAGTGACCATAACAACACTGTCTCTGCTTCCCGTGCAACTGAGACAAAGCCACCTAATTTCAGAACCACCATCAGAGGCAGAGGCAGCCATGTAAGAGTACAGCAATTGCCCAGCTCTGCCTTGGGAAACAGAGATGCTACAGGGCTGGTACTGGACTGCACAGCTCAGTCCAGGTGCTCAACTCAGGATGCAAGACGCAACCTGCAATGCTCTGAGTACCAGGAATGCCCATCAGACCAGCTGAGCAGGCCAACCTGACCCCATCCCTAGCTTCACAGCCACCAGCTGGCTCTCTGCCCTCCACAGAGACTGTGAATCAGACAACACCCTTTCAAATAGCTCATGTTCTCCTTCCGGCAACCCAGCACAGGATTTTATTGTTACACTCAAGAACCCTACATCAGAAAAAAAGTTTCTTAATGTTTTAATCATATGAAAACCAGTGATATGCTTGAGTTTTTGTTACCTGACAAAATTTTCCACCTTTTCCCCAATGTTTGAATCTTCAGGTCTTTATTTCAACTATCATCAGTCTACAGAAATGTCTAATTCTGAAAACCCTGACTCCTTACTTTCAACTAGGAACACAACCAAAAATAGGATGAGAAAAGCCATAGGAAGAAGATGCAGGTTAACACAGGCACCCCCTTGTATCTGCCCTCGAAAGCCCAGACACTGACTTCAGGAAATGCACAACTAGCCCTGACCTCATCATTTGGGGCAAGGCTTCTCAAACATTCCTCTGCTCATGAAACTCCTGGGCACGTGTGCAACTGCAGACACTATCCCAGTAATGATAGGATTCTACAGCTCAGCGAGGTCCAGGTGGACCCAGGCTGCTTGGCCATGACTGTACTTTGCACTGCAAGATTTTACAGTACTCAGGTACTACTGCTGGGTCTTCAAAATACACCTGCCCTGGAACAAAAGGAAACAAGTATTCTCCATTCTCTAGAGCTCAACTCTTCTTTCCTTTTAATTTTTTTATTTGATTTCATCTTTAACATTTGTTGTTTTATTTTGACGTATTTATTTTTATTAGTATGTGCTTGCAGTACATAATGTTTACATTCCTAGTGGGGAGTTGGTACGTGGACATAACACATCTTAGTTCTTTTTCACCCCCTCCCTCTCCTGCCCCCCACCTACCTCCCTCCACCTCTGGATCCCCTTCTCATTATTGTTGGGAAAGACAATATTAATTAACTCTCATGCTGATCAAGATACAAAGAAGATAGAAATAACCATTCTCAGGGATGAGGAACAAACATCTCTATGGATTTTATAGACATGAAAGGGATAATGGGAATATTTTAAACATTATGCCAATGAATTTGAAAAACTTTAATGAAATGAACAAATTCCTTGAAAGACATACACTACCAAAGTCCATTTAAGAACAAATAACACAATAATCTTATATCTATTAAATAAACTGAATTTTAAACTAAAAAAAAAAACTTTCAGGACCAGAAGGCCTCATTAGTAAATTCTACAAAAATTTTTAAATTACAATTTTTCACAAATGCTTCAAGAAAAGGAAAAAAAGAAAAATATCTCTCAATTGATTCTATGATCCAGAATTAGCTTGATATCAAAACTAAGCAAAAATATTAAGGAAAGAAAATCTCTTTCATGAACAAAAATATAGAAACAAAAATTCTTAAAATTTTATTTAAAGAAATCTAACACTATACAAAACAGATAAAAGACAAGATAAAGTAGTTTATTGCAGGAATACAAGACTAATTCCATGTTCAGAAATGACCTACATACTTCAACATATTAACAGACTAGCCAGGCATGGTGGCACATGCCTATAATCCCAGTACTCGGGAGGCTGAGGCACGAGGATCACCATGAGTTTGAGGCCAGTCTGGGTTACATAGTGAGTTCAAGGCCAGCCTGAACTACATGGCAAGATCCAGTCTCAAAAACAAAAAAAAATTAGCAGACTAAATATGAAAAACTACATCATCTTCTTGATGTATATAGAAAAATTAGTTGACAAAATCCAACATTCAGTTTTGTTAAAAAATTTTCAGCAAAATATAAATAAAAGGAAGCAGCCTCAACCTAATAAAAATCATGAGTGAAAAACAAACACGAACCATAGGACTGCGTGGTAAAAATCTAAACGCTTTTCCCCAGATACTAAGAGCAAGGTTATTTACTAGCAGAACAATCTTTCATTAAGTCATTGCTTAATTATTTCACATTTTTATGCTTGTACAAAAGGCATTGTTTCTTCAGTTAGAAATAATTTTGTCTTTTAACTTTAAAGAGTATTATGTCTTCATTCCTGTACTGTACATAAAACAATTTCTTGTATATTTTACTTTGCACCTTGTAAAATCGTTGAACTCACTTGTTAGTTCTGGAGGGTTTTATGTAGATCCCAATTCACAGTTCAAAGCATATGGATCTTCTAGGTGCCAGGTATTTGGAAACTCACTAAAGATGAAGTAGTAAAATGCTCACAAACCATATGAGTCAATCAATCACCATCAGGGTGAGTTTGCAAAAGCAAAAAAAAAATTTACTGCTTCCTTTTCAGTATGTATGACTGCTATTTCTCACCATATTGCATTCTATTGTATAGTAAAAAAAAATCCAGGGCAAATTTATTCATAGAAATTAACAAGCTCATCTTAAAATTTATGATTCTAGGTTCTTAAATTCTAGGTTATTCAAAACAGCGCTGAACTGGGTGTAGTGGTGCACACCTATAATCCTAGGGCTCAGGAGGCTGAGGTAGGAGGATTACTGCAAGTTTAAGCCCAGCCTGTACTACATAGTGAGACCCTGTCTCAAACAAAAAAAATTGGAAGAAACCTTTGTGGTTTACGGTTAAGCAAAGATTTCTTACAAAATATAGCAACTGTCCCACACTTCCCTAGCCTGATCTTTCCAAGCCCAGTGCATCTAAAGCTAAAGTTAAAAAAGTATAAATTGGATTTTATGAAAATTAAAAACTTCTGCTCTGCAAAACACAGGAAGTTGTGTTTGCTGCTGCCGCTACCTGTCCCCAGCAAAGCACACAGGGCAGCTGCTGTTGCAGGTGGTAGGACACTGTATCCAGAAGGGCCCAACAAAACCAGCAGGTGGTGAAAGAGGTGAACTGATGCTGTGCTTCCCACACAGACAAGCAGAACAGACGTAGGCAGGAGGGGCCGCCATGTGACTCCAAAGGGAACAGGGTGAACCCCAGAAGAAGAACAGGCCTCGGTGGCTTCACCACCAAAGCCCCAGAGTGGAGTAAGGGAAGAGCTGTCCAGTCACAATAGATTGCTGGCAGTTGGCAAGCAGCCCAGGGGGAAAATCTTCTGGAAGGTAGGAACTAGGACCACCCAGACTCCACCCAGGTGGTCATCAAAAGCCCGCCCTTAGCCCTGAATACAAAAGGATGGAAAAGCCCTTCTGGTCTGGGACCAGCAGAATAGCCCCGACACAATGGCACAAGCAGGCAAATACCTCTGTGCTACTGCGAGACAAGGGCACTCCCCCCACCCAACAATCAACGGATAAGAGGAGCTGGTGGTGTGGAGCAGAAGTGACACAAGATCCCGGAGGAGACAACTGTACATGGTTCTTGGAGCAACCCCTGGCTGGCCCTACCCGAAACCGTGACAGTGACTGGATTAGCATCATAAAGACAAATGTGGTAAGAAGTGGACACCCAAAACACTGTTAGCTGAAGGCAAGTCCTAGCCTCTCACCCAGTGGGGACACACAGCACATCTCTGGGATCTGACTTGGGCACTACCACAAAACCGCGGACATCAGAGGAATTTCTTATCTTTTTCTTTTTCTTCGTTTGATTGGTTTTCCTTTTTCAGGCTGACTGGGGTGAGGGTTTGTTTGTTTTGCTTTGTTTTGTGTTTGTTTGGAGAAGGGTTTTGTTCTATGTTGTTTTGCTTGTTTGTTTGTCTTACTGTGTTTGTTTCTTTATTATTGATTTCTTTTCACTAGTTTTTTCTTTTGATTAATTAGATTTCCTACCTGTAGTTTTCTTTCATTCTGTACACCTATTTTGCTTCCGTCAGTAATCTCTCTTCATTTTATGATACTTTCACATAAATGAATGTTTTTTCTTTCCTTTTCTGGTTTGCTTCAATGTCTTTTTTCTTTCTCTTTTATTCTTTCTTCTCTGCACTATTCTCCAGTCTCTCAAAATTGGGTGATCATCCTTAGCCTTACAGCCTTGATTCTACTACATTTATCCTGATTTATCTCTCTGTTTTGTCCCCTGTTCTTCTTAAATAGCACCCAAACAGGGTAAAATCAATTTACCAAGGGAAACTCACTGCGTACAATCTCCTAGTATATGATAGATTTTGTTATATAACTGCAAAGCCTACTCCTAAGGTTAAAGGTTTCAAATTAATAGCACAGTTTGATATTGTTATTACCAATTGTACCAGCTTAGGATGTCATATATGATATAGTCAGTTTTTCTCTCTCATACACCATTGTGATTGTCTGGGGTAATAATCATCACCACAGTCCAGAACCAAAGGACAGGGTGCTGAGCCAAATAAATACAACCTCTCATCATTAACAAATTGGGAAGGCATGTTCCTGGGATACACAGAAAGACCAAGAACCACCTACACCCAAAAGACAGGTCAGAAGAGCAGACGTTTCCTAGGGAAGTGTTGATACTAGGGATGATGCTACCTACCATAGGAAATCTACAAGCACCAACACAGCAAATAAGGCACAGAAAAGCGGCAAGAGGCAGAAGCAAAATGCAACCCCAGAGCTGCACCAAAGACAAGGCCAGGGCACAGCGAGACAGAGGACATTGGAAGCCACACTCTACGTCTTTCTGAAATGATAGCAGCCGAAGTGAAAAAAAAAATGTATATGACTATAGATAAAAATCTCTTAGGACCAGGGATATAGCTCAGTGGCACAAGTGCCTGCCTGGCAAGCACAGGGTCCTGAGTTTCAGTCCTGGTATGAAAGGAAGGAAGGAAGGAAGGAAGGAAGGAAGGAAGGAAGGAAGGAAGGAAATCTCTTAGGTGAAAAAAGAAATGAGCAAAATGAAAGACACACCTAATGAATCTAGAGTAGAGAGATAAAAAAGAGAGGAGCTTGGGAAAATAATGGAAACCACAAATGCCCAAAATAGGAGGGAAATAGAAGCCAGGAAACAAATCCAAATAGATGGCTAGGAGATTAAAATTTCCATTGAAAATATATGATTGAATGACTGTGAAGATAGGATAGCAGATATAGAAGACAGGATTGCAGTTAGCAGCAATAAGAAAATATAAAAAAAGAACAGCAAGGGACCATGAAAAATAAATCCAAAGTTGCAAGATGAAGCAAAGAAGAACATAAAACTGGAGTAAACAAGAAAGCTGGAGATAGCTCAAATGCTATCAAAAAACTCTTCATAAATTATCATTACTCACAGATGACATTATACTCTACATAGAATACCCCCAAAACTTCACCAAAATACTCATAGAGTTATTAATCAAATTCAGGTGTGTGGCTGAACACAAAAACAATACTCAAAAATCAAGACCATTCTTGTACACAAACAACAAACGTATTGAGAGACAATTTAGGGAAGCCACACCCTTCATGATAGCATCCAAAAAAAGAAACATTTTGGAATCAATCTAACAAAGGAAGTAAAAAAAATATCTATACAGTGAAAATTACAGTGCTCTGAAAAAGGAGATCAAAGCGGGTATCAGAAATTGGAAATACATCTCTTGCTCATGGATGGGAAGAACCAACATAGTGAAAATATCTATACTTCCAAAATTCTTATACGGATTTAATGCAATTCTGATCAAAATACCATTGGCATACCTTGCAGAACTATAGAAAACATTCCTAAAATTCATTTGGAGCCTGAAGAGACCTGGAATAGCAAAGCAATTCTAGGCAACAAGGCAAGGCAGGGGACATCACAATCCCTGACTTGAAATTATAATACAAAGCTACTGTGATTAAAGAACAGCATAGTACTGGCAAAAAAAAAAAAAGCCCTGAATTTCAATGGAACAGATTAGAAGATGCAGAAACATCACCAAAGATACTCAGCCACCTCATCTTTGACAAGAGGCCAAGGATGTTCATTGGAATAAAGACAGACTCTTTAATAAATGGTGCTGGAAAAACTGGCCTTCGACACGCCAAAGACTAAAACTACACCCATGTCTATCACCATGCACTAAACTAAAGTCAAAATGGATCGAAGAGCTATATGTTAAAACAGAAACATTAAATCAGCTGGAAGAGAGAATGGGTAGAATTCTTAAAGACATGAGTTCAGGAAAAGATTTCATGAACAAAACTCAGATTGCCCAGGAAATACTAAAAAGAATCAACAACTGAGATCTCATCAAATTGAAAAGGTTTCTGCTCATCAAAAGAAATCACCAACAAAGTGAAAAGAAAACCCACAGAGTGGCAAAAAATATCCTGACTAGCTGTCCCTCCAACAAAGGACTAATACCTAGAACTGAAAAAAATCAGATTCCCTAAATTTAAAGACCCAATCCAAAATGGACATCTGATATAAATATCCACTCCTCAGGGGAAAAACTACAAACAGCAAATAAATATATAAAAAGTTCAACATTCAAGAGATGCCAATTAAGACAATACTGAGATTCCATCTCACCCCTGACAGAATGGTTATTACCAAGAAATTAACCAATAATAAATGCTGGCAGGGCTTTGGGGAAAAAGAAACACTTCTCCACTGTTGGTGAAAGTGTAGACTGGTGCAACCACTGTGGAAATCAGTGTGGAGATTCCTCAGAAAACTAGGATTACAGATCCCATTCGATCCAGCCATTCTCCTTCTTAGTATCTTCCTGGAATAATTAAAAACATTATACCACAGCAATATATGCACATCCATGTTTATAGCAGCATAGTTTTCAACAGCAGAACCTTGAAACAACCAAAATGTCCATCAACAGAGGAATGGATAAATATTTTTTTATACAATAGAGTACTACTCAGCCAGAAAGGACAACCTTGAGACATTTCTAGATAAATGGATGTAACTTGAGAATATACTCTCAAGTGAAATAAATTGGACTCATGTAAACATCACATCATTTCTCTGGTATGAGACACTGAATGTGTAAATAAGGAGCAAAATGCAAAAAATGTATTGTGAAGTAGAAGGAAATTGTTCAAAAGAAAGGGGAACGAGGGAGGGGTGGGGGGAAGAAGGGGGAAAAGAAGGGGCAAAAACGAGTCCGTACTCCTACGTGAAATAAATCAGACCCACAAGTTTAAATATCACATTGTTTCCTTAGTGGGAGAAACTGAAAGGTAAATAAGGACCAAATAGAACAGACCCTGGGAAATAGGAAGAAAATATTCAAATAGGAAGCGTAAGAAGGGATAGGACAGTGGTAAAGGAAGGAAGGAAAAAGAATAGGGGAAGAAAATGGAAACAAAGCTTTCGTAATAATGAGGGGAAGAGGGGGGGAGGGAGGAAAGGGGTTCCGGGAAAAATCAAAAAACACCATGTACAGGTACAAACTTCCTCTAATGAATGTGATCATTATGTATATCTAAAATGTGCCAACAAAATTAATAATAAAAACAACAGCTAGAAAAGTTATAAGCAAAGGTACAGTCTACAACAATATGTTTGTGAATTATATTTCCAACAAAGAACTTACATGTAGAACAAAAAGAACTTCACACTGCAATAAGAAAACAAACACAAATTTTAAATGGGCAAAAGATTTGAGCACATACTTTACCAAATAAGATAAACAGGTGGCAAATAAGCATATGAGGAGATGGCCTCATATTGTTATTTATTAAGAAAAACTAACTAAAATCCAAATCTCCTTATGGTCACTGGCTAAATAAAGAATTAACAGTATCAAGTGTTACAGAGGATATGAAGCAACCGAAACTTCATTCATTGTTGGTGAGAACAGGAAGTGGTTCAGATACTTTGAAAAACATTTTGGCAATTTTCCATAGTTACATGTACACACATCTACTATATGACTTATCATCTTAAATCCTAAGTATTTACCTAAGGAAAATCAAAATTATGTCCACATAAATACTTACGTATGATCATTCCTACCAGTCTTATTTATAGTAATCAAAGATTTGAAACAACCCCACATTCATCAACTGGTGAATAGATAAATTACAGAATATCTACACATACTAGTATGTCTATACATACTCATAAAAAAAAGAACACACTGGGTGTAGTGGCACACACCTGTAACCCCAGCACTCAGGAGGCTGAGGCAGGAGGGATCACCTCAACTTTGAGGCCAGCCCGGGCTACATAATGAGTTCAAGGCTAGTCTAGATCGCATAGTGAGACCCTGTCTCAAGTAAATAAATAAATAAAATAATTAAAAAGAACAAATCCCTGAAACAACCTACTCAATATTGAAAGAGAAGAACAAATTTGGGAGACCTGACAACCCAACTTCAAGACACACTATGAAGCTACAGTACATTTCCTGTTGCTGAGACAAAATACCTAAGATTGGATACTTCACAAAGAAAAGCTTATTTAGTCCACAGATTTGGGGGCTAAGTCCAGATTTGGCATTTGGTGAAGTCCTCACAATAGACAGCATCTAGACAAAGATCTTACACTAGTCACAAAAATTAAATCAATCACACCTCTAGGTGTAAATGCACAACTAGAAAACACCCAGAAGATAACAGAGACAATCTAGATGGTCTCAGCTTAGCGATGACTTTTTAGATACCATACTAAAGGCACAACCCATGAAAGAAAGAATTGATAAGCTAGACTCACGAAAACGCACAACTTCTGCCCTGTGAAAGACAATGTAAAGGTGAGGAGAAGACCAGTCACAGGCTGAGAGAATATATTTGCAAAACATGTATCTGATAAAGCCCCATAATCCAAAATATGCAAAGAACTCATAAAATGCAACAAGAACACCCTCATCCTAATTGCAAAATCTCCCAAAGACCTTAGGAAAACGGGTCAAAGAAAATAGATAGATGGTAAATAAGCATAATAAAAGATGCCTCATTATCATCAAAAGCAAATTATAACAAAAATGCGATACTGCAACACAGCTATCAGAATGGTCAAAACCCAGAACACTCACACCAAAAAGGGCGGCAGGAACAGCAGAAATTCTCATCCATTGCAGAGGGGGATGCAAAATGGTACGGCCACATTAGAAGAGAGTTTGCCAGTTTCTTATACGACTAAACGTATTCTCACACCATACAGCATTCATGTTACTTTGCATTTACTCAGAGGCACTGAAATTTTTCTGTATGCGTATGTATAGCAGCTTTATTCCTAAATGACAAAATTTGGAAGCAAACAAGTTGCCTTTAAGTATTTAAACTGATAAACGATTGCACTTTCAGGCAATGGAATATTATTCAGCCGTACAAAGAAATGGGCTATCAAGCCATGAAAACACATTAAAGCAAGGTAAACATATGTCGCTAAGTGAAGGAAGCCGGCCTGAAAAAGTTACCCGCTCACGGCCCTAACTAAATGATATTCTGGGAAAGGCAAAAGTGTGGAGACAATATGACAATGGGTGGTTTTTCAAGGTCAAGGGAGAAGGAAGGACAGATAGGGAGAAAATGGAGGGTTTCTAGACCAGTGAAACTAGTCTTCAGGCTACACTGTCATTCGACATTGTTCCAAACCCCAGCGTGTACAACACCGAGAGTGAAGCTTAAGGTAAACTGTAGATTTTGGGTAAACTGTGTCAGTCAGGCTCATCAAGTACAACACGTACATGACCGCAGTGAAGGCTGTTGACAAGGGCGGGGCTGCGCCTGTGGGGACAGGAGGTTCTGGGACATCTCAGTACCTTCCACAGAGCTCTGCTGAGAACCTAAAACTGCTTGTAAAAAGATAAATTCTATTTTTTAAAAAAGAAATAAGGGAGTGATGCGCACAAGAACAAAAATGGACCTCTGTCTCGGTTACTTTTCTCTCGTTGCTGAGACAAAATACCCAACACCCAAGATGAAGCAAGGAAAGGTTTATTTAGCTTACAGCTTGTGGAGGTTTCAGTCCATACTTGGCTGGTTCAGAGGCAGAGTGGCACACGGCAGAGGGCAAACTGCTCAGGGCAGCAGAGCACACAAAAACCACAACAGCAAAAGGTAGGAATGGCTGCAAGCGGCCTCCTTTTCTCCCCTACATTGTAAACAGCCTACCCCCACCCAGGGGTCGTGAACCTCTCACATAATCTCCATGTCCTCCTCTTCCACAGGCTCAGGATGTTTACAAAAGTAAGCATCCCAGCTTCCTGCTGAATCACTCAGTTAAACCTCCAGATTCCCCAAGTTGACACAATGTATCAACCATAACAATCTCTAACGCATTAAGTTGCAACAATGAGCAGAAACACCAAAACGGACACCCAGGATTTGGAGGCAGATTTATTTATGTCAATGGACACTGATCAGGATTGTTCCCAAAATATCAGGCCTTCATCTCTGCTGCTCTAGGGCTTATATGACATAAGCAAGAAGGAAGTACAGTGGCAGAATGGCTTGTCAATTATGGATTCCTTTATACGATGTGCATGATAGTGACCAGCTATGTGCCACAGCGACCAGCTAAACAGGAGTAATGGGAACTGCACCTGGAGCTATAACCTGGGCAACTAACAAACTGAAGTGCACCGGCTGGGAGGGGATCTTCTGCTACCAAGTGAAAGACATACACACACATGCATACACACACACACATTGACACAACTCTATATATAACCAAGCGTGGTGGTACATGCCTATAATTCCAGCACTCTGGAAGGCTGAGGAAGGAGGGTCACAAGTTTTAGTCCTGCCTGAGAACTTAGCCTAGTGCAAAGGCCTTGGATTCAAGTCTCATACCTCAAAAAGATATCATTCATCTATCCAAAACTTTAGTAAAAGAAAAGCCATAGTGACTGACACCAGACCACTGCTTCTAGTGTCCTAGGGACTGGGTGAGGGGTGTGACTATAGAAGGGCAACACAGAACTTTGAGATGAGAGAAATGTTCAGTATTCTGAAAGTGGTGGTGATTTAAAAACTACACATTTGTTAAAACTTATAAAGTAGTGCATTTAAAATTGGTGAATTATATTGCATGTAAACTACACTTCAATAAAGTACGTAGGTTACTCTTCAAGAAAGAAAATATAATAAAGTACAAAGATACTTCCAAGCAAAAGTAAAGAGCATCTCTAATTCAATTATCCAGATATCATCACGATTAAGATGTCTATTCATTAAAATGTCTACATTTTTACCAAAACAAACTGTAAATTCTGCAACTTCATTTTGCAAATTATTGTATTACTTAATTTTTCCCCTTAACATATTCTGAACAGTACTGTGTCCATAAAGAAATTCTTGATAGGCGGGGCAAGAGTATTGTTATAAGTTTCAGAGAGATCCTGTGTCAAAATATAAATAAAGGGACCGAGGATGCAGCTCGGTGTGAAGGCTCTGGGTTCAGTCCCTGGTAGGCAAGTAAGAAAGAAGTAAGGAAGGGACAAAGAGGGGGAGAAGGAACGGAGGGAAGAGGAAAGAACGGAGGGAAGGAAGAAGGCAGGGAGGGAGGGAACAACCGCATGGCTTGTAAGCGGCTTCACAATAAAGTTACGTTCAAGCTCGTTCCGTCGTTGGGTTGCCAGCACTGTATAATGAATCATGAAGAATTACACCGTTTAACAGGCCTGGGCTGAGCGCTGGGGTGCTCGGTGCGAGGGGAGCGGCAATACAGCTTCGGGTTGGTCAGGCCAGAACGGGCCAGAGGAGGATGTGAGCAGACTTGAGGCGAGAGGAGAGCACAGGTGGTTCATCTGGAGTCTGACGCTTTCCCAGTTTGTCTCAAACATGCTCTGCACACAGAAAAGAAGTGGGTGATGGGATGTGTAGTGGGGTGTGGAATAATGATGCAAGGAATGACTGCAAATTTGCATATCCTGGAACTGAAATGCACACAGTTGTTAAAAACGTTCACACCGCCAGAACGGTTCACATTCATTCTGTCATCATCCTCCCACATATTAAGAGGAAGGACTGAGTAGAAATTTCTCCAGAGCAGCTGTCGGTGGCCTCAGCAGAAGAGAGACTGGCTGAACTAACATGTCTCCCCAAGAGAACTGGGGCTTGGTGTCATCCCCATCTTCCTCTTACTGT
Source organism: Dinomys branickii (assembly GCA_004027595.1). Taxonomy (NCBI): domain Eukaryota; kingdom Metazoa; phylum Chordata; class Mammalia; order Rodentia; family Dinomyidae; genus Dinomys; species Dinomys branickii. The sequence goes on along the minus strand of PVLD010022296.1, from coordinate 9,816 downwards.
TCGGCCTTCGCATGTTGACGTTTGCACACGAGCCATGCACCAGACGATGGATCAAGGTTTTGTGGGTCTTATTTTTTCCTGTTTCATACAAGATAAAAACACAAAGACTGGCTAGGTACTGTACATTTGCTTCCAATCCATACAGGCCCAAAAGAGCTCAGAGTAGGAGAGAATCGAAATCTCAGTCACACTGTGCCTCGTGTCAGGAGTGGGAGAGCGTGCCTCGAATCAGCAGCAGAGCTGCCCAGGATCCTGGGCCCTAAGGAACAAGACGCATACAGAAGGATTCACAGCCTTATACATCTGGACTCAGTAACCAAGATCCGTAACGGCTCAGTATTTACCCAGAATCTGTGCAGTCGGATGTCAGCAGGCAACGGACCTCTGCTGTGGTGGTTGGGAGACAGACTGGGGCAAAAACAGCAGTGTTTTCAGGAGTTACAAGAAAAGGAAGAGGGGGCTGGGGATTTAGCTCAGTGGAATAAGCACCTGCCTGGCAAGCACAGGGTCCTGAGTTCAATCCCTAGTACTGGAAAAAAAAAAAAATTAAAGGAAGAGCTTCTGAAAGAACTCTCTCCCCTAGACTGAAGCAGCAAATAGGAGGACAGGTGAAAATATCTTGTGTAAGATTAAGATAAACCAATTTTGATGATAAATCTACAGGATAATCAAGGCAATATGATATGGTATTGGCAGAGGGACAGACACACAGGTCAATGGAACAGACAGAAGATAGAACCCTGAAAGAACTTCAGATAATATGCGCAGGTAACTTTGACAAAATTGAAAAGCAGTTTAATTCAGAACAGATATGCTTTTCAACAAATCTTGCTGAAGCAATCAAATTTCCATAGGGAAAAAAAAAATTCAACTAAACCTCACACATGCTATAAAATTTACCTCAGAGTATATCGTGGATTTAAATGTAAGATGGAGCCCTATAGAACTTTGAGGGAAAAAAGTCAGAGCAGGAAAATCTTTAGGAGATAAGTCATTGGGCATCAACTCAAAAGTATGAGTCATAAGAAGAATATTTCTATTGATATATTGGATTTCATCAAAATGGTAAAAATTTGCCCTATAAAAAAATAAGAAGAGGAAAAGATAAGCTACACGTTGAAATTATTTACAAACCATAGAGTATATGATCAGTGTGGAAATATACAATGAAATCAAACTCAACAATAAAAATAATCCAATTACAAAATGAGCAAAAGACATGAAGGGAATGTTCCCAAGAGGATGTATCGCTCAAAAAAGTGAACTGCATAGGTCATCAGGGACTGCAAATTAAAACCTACTGCAGTACGACTTATCAGGACGGCTAATGAAAAAAGACTGAAAATGTCAAATGCTGTTAAGGATACAAACTAGATTTTTCATATGCTGATGATAAGAATGTCAAATGGGATCGCCAGTCTCAAGAAGAGTTGGGCAATTTCTTCTAAAATTAAACATACTACATAACCCAGAAAATGCACTTCTGGACATATATCCCAGAGAAGTGAAAATCTTTGTTGGAACAGTAACTTGTACAAAAGTTACTGCTGTAAAAGATTATATATTCTATGGTTTTCATAGCAGCTTTATTCAAAAACTGGAAACAGTGCAGATGTCCTGTAATGGGTAGTTAGTTAAACAAACCATCTGTGCTCTCAAATACTACCCTGCAATGAAAAGAAACAGACGTTAACACAACTTAGACGAACCTCAAGGGTGTTAATGGTGAATTTTTAAAACTTATCAGAAGGTCACATTTTGTATGACTGACTGCCTTTGCACAACATTCTTGAGATACCAAAATTATAGAAATGAAGAGCAGATTAACGACTGCCACTAACAGGCACTGGATGGGACACAGCTTCTGCGTGAGTCTGTGGGGATGACACCAGGAGTTGACGGAGCAGATTTTAATCTTAACTGAGCACATGAATTTATACTTATGCTAAAACTGTATGATCTGTACACGTATAAATGAATGCATTTAAAATCTAATACACCTGAATAAAGTCTGTTGTTTGCTAAACAGTAAAAAAAACAAAGAACTGAAAGGAATTGTACTGTTTGATCACTTTCTATATTTCTAGTTCACTCCACTTCTAACAACCATTGATTCTTCTGGATCCTACTTTGCATCAACCTTGACACATTTTTGCAGGCTCCCCCTTCTTTGTGATTTGTCTTGTCCTTTCCCTGGCCACAGCCAGCTTCTGTGTGTCACATCTTCCTGCTGCCTCAGACCCACTTGGCTAAACCACAGCTTGGAAAAATCCTACTCTCCGCCACCAGTGCAGCCCATGCAGCAGAACAAGGCTGGAGGGAAACACTCCGAGCTGAGTGTCCTCACCCAAAATCCATGGCACAAGCCTCAGTGGATCCTCAGTCTGTTCTTTCCAAGTCTGGAACCCTCCAAACTAAAGAGCAGATGTATTCACTTCTGGTCCACATAGACCAATGCAGTATGTTTATAAAACACAAGAGTGTTACAGCCATGTCAGGCGCTGTACAAGCTTCTAAGTGTTTACTCTTGCTTTCTCTTCTCGCCTCCTTGTGGGTTAGTAACGAAAGGCTCACAAAACTACCCACTTAGTGAAATGCAAGCCAAGGTGATCCCTTAGTGCTTTCTTCTCTCCCCAAACTGTCAGTACTTCCTCCCTCTTACTTTTAGTTCCTCACCTTGGAATGACAACCAGAAGGAACCATATATCCTGGCTTCCCAGTACTACAAGCAAACAATTCATGTTTCCACCTAAGGCCAGATCCTCCACTTGTGTACTGTTTCTACCCTCTCATTTGCTCAAAGACACTTCCCATCAATTCTTCTTTCTCTCCTGCCTCAGAGGTTTTTCCCTTCAGGATATATGTTAAAATATTTCCCCCAGACCGGGCATGGTGGTGCACGCCTGTAATCCCCGCACTCAGAAGGCTGAGGCAGGAGGATGGTTGTGAGTTTGAGACCAGCCTGGGCTACAAAGTGAGCTCAAGGCCAGCCTGAACTGCATCAAAAACAAACAAATTTTTTAAAAAAGATATTTCTCCCATCTTAAAAAAAAATAACAGAAACAAACATGAAAACCTCTCTCTCCTGATCCCACTTCCCCTTGTCCTCTCTACTCCACTCCTGTGCTATCTACACACATTTTCAATTCCCTTTTCTTTCTTTTACCTTTCAAAGATGTCCTGCCAGTTGTGCATCATGGTGCTAACTGGAACCTCTAGCAGCGAGGTCAGGGACTGCAGCGGCAGCAGCGATGATAGTGAGTGGGACACCACCACCCCTCCTGCCCTGCTCCCAGTGGGTGAGACAGGCATGCAGGACTTAAGCAGCCCTGGGCCACAGTGGCAATGAGCGGGAAGTCAGCACCCCCCTGCCAGGCTCCCAGCTGCATGAGAAGAGGGAGCTGCTGTGCGAGAGGAGAGAGACACCGTGGAGCAGAAGAGAGGAGGGCTGTACAAGGGGCCAACTGCACACAGCATGGGTAGCACCCTTGCGCTCTCTCGGTCTGAAGCTGCCATAGCAACTGGGAGAGCAACACAGAGGCACACAGGGTAAGGAGACATGGGCAGGCAGCTGTGGGCCGTCCCAAAAGTTGCTGGGTGAAAACTCTAGTTCCAGCCCCCACACCCGGAAGGCAAGATCAGCCCCCCATGATCAGTAATCCCCCTGTAGACTGTTGGGTTACCCAGCACAGAGCTGGACTCTCGCTTGGAAATGACCACAAAACTGAGAGCACCAGAGGAATTTTATTGTTGTGGTGGTTGTTGGCCTGTTTGCTTGATTTGTTTTCCTTTTTCTGTCTTCTTTTTGATTGTTTTGATTTTTACTTTTGTTTTGTGTAATTCATCTTTTTTCTCTCTTCCATCAATTCTTTGTTTCTTTTTTTATTTTAAAAGTCAAAGAATGAAAACATATTAACAAACAGACAGCCATTTACAAAGTAGCACAAAAGGGGCTGGAGATATAGCTCAGTGGAATAAGCGCTTGCCTAGCAAGCACAGCGTCCTGAGTTCGATACCCAGTACCGCAAAAAAAAAAAAACAAAAAAAAAAACAAAGTAGCACAAGAATAGTACAAGCAGCACTGAATTACAGACAAGGTGACAGGAAATTAACAATGGTTGTTGTATTGCATATTGATAACTTCAAAGTGCATAGTCAGGAAAACAAATATAGACATGCAAGATCAATCAAATAATTAATCATTAACTGTTCCTTTCAATAAAGCGATAGAAGTCAGTAGTACAACTATGTTAGCTATCGTGCATGTATATATATATACATAATTATCCCTTTCTTCCTTTTCTCTTTTCCCTCATCCCAGTTGCTCTTTACTTTTGAGCAGCTTCCTTTCATTTCACAATGTTTATCATATCTCCTAATTTTCATTCACACTTTAGGTTCTTACACTAGTGATACAATACATTGTTTACACATGCACATCTGATTTATTTCACTTATGAGTATGGTCTCTAGTTGTGACCATTTACCTACAAAAGCCTCAAGTTTCTTTCTGTATAGCTGAATAATATTCCATTATATAAAAAATGCCACAATTTTTTTATCCAGTCCTCAGTGGATGGACATTTGGGTTGCTTCCACGATTTAGCTATTATAAATTGTGCTGCTATAAACATGGGTGCACATATATGGCTGTTAGATGGTGTTTTCAGATCTTCTGGGAAAATACCCAGAAGGGGGATAGCTGGGTTGAATGGGACCTCTAGACCTAGTTTGCTGAGGAATCTCCAAACTGATTGCCACAGTGGTTGCCCCAGTCTGCATTCCCACCAGCAGTGGAGAAGAGTTCCTATTTCTCCACAGCCTCATCAGCATTTGTTATTGGTTGATTTCTTAACAATAGCCATTCTTACTAAGGTGAGATGAAATCTCAATGTTGTTTTAATTTGCATTTCTCAAATGACTAATGATGTTCAACATTTTCTCATGTATTTATTTGCCATTTGTCTTTATTTATCTGAGAAGTATGTATGCATCTCAAATGCCCATTTTTGGATTGGGTCTTTGAATTTGAGAAGGTTGATGTTTTTTTAATTTTTTGTATGTTCTAGATAGAAGACCTTTGTCTGAGGGACACCCAGCTAGGATTTTTTCCCAATTTGTGGGTTTTCCTTTTACTCTGCTGGTGATTTCTTTAGATGTGCAAAAACTTTTCAGTAAGATGAGATCCCAGTTGGTGATTCTTTGAAGTGTTTCCCTTGCAGTTTGGTTTTTATTCATGAACTCTCTGCCTACCCCTATGGCTTGAACATTTTTACCTACTTTCTCTTCCAATAGATTTAGTGTTTCTGTTTTAATATTGAGATCTGTGACCCATTTTGATTTGAGTTTGGTGTAAGGTGATAGACTTGGGTCTATTTTCAGTCTTCGGCAAGTAGCAAGCCAATTTTTCCAGCACCATTTATTAAAGAGGCTATCTTTTCCAGTGAGCTTGTTTGGCCCCGTCATCAAAGATTAGGTGGCTGAGTGTGTTTGTGATTGCGGCTGCATCTTCCAGTCTGTTCCACTGATCCTCAGGTGTGTTTTTGAGCCAGTATCATGTTGATTTTATTATAGTAGCTTTGTAGTACAATTTCAGGTCAGTGATTGTTATTCCACCTGGCTTGTCTTTGTTGCCCAGGATTGCTTTCGCTATTCTGGGTCTCTTCTGGTTCCAGATGAATTTAAGGCATGTTTTCTCTAGATCTGTGAGATATGCTAATGGTATTTTAATGGGAATTGCATTGAATCTGTACAACAATTTTGTTAGTATGGCCATTTTCATAATGTTGGTTCTTCCTATCCATGAGCAAGAAATATTTTTCCATTTACTGAAATCCTCTTCAATCTCTTTTTTCAGAGCACTGTAATTTTCATTGAATAGATATTTTACTCCTTTTGTTAGATTGATTCCTAAATATTTCCTTTTCTTGGATACTGCTGTGAAAGGTATGGTTTCCTTAATTTCTCTCTCAATCTGTTTGCTGTTTGTGTACAGGAATGCTACTGATTTTTGAGTGTTGACTTTGTATCCAGCTACACTACTAAATTTGTTGATTAATTCAAGAAGTCTTCTGGTGGAGTTTTTGGAGTCTCCCATGTAAAGTATCATGTTATCTGTAAATAGTGATAATTTTACATCTTCCTTTCCTACCCTTATTCCTTTTATTTCTCTCTCTTGTCTAATTGCTCTGGCTAAGGCTTCCAGAACTAAGCTGAATAGGAATAGTGACAGTGGACATCCTTGTCTTCTTCCTAACTTTAAAGTGAAAGCTTTTAGTTTTTGTCCATTTAGTATGATGTTGGCTGTTGGTTTGTCATAGATGGCTTTCATCAGATTGAAGTAAAGGCCATCTATTCCTACTTTCTATAGGGTTTTTTGTCATGAATGCATGTTGGACTTTGTCAAAAGCTTTTTCTGCATCTATTGAGATGATCATTTGTTTTTTGTCTTTGGCTCTATTGATATGGTGTATTACCTGGAAATTAAATAACAACCAATGGGTCACACAAGAAATTTAAAAATATCTACAAACAAACAAAAATATACATACAACTTACTGGAATCTGTGGGATGCAGTGAAAGCAGTTCTCAGTGAGAAATTTATAGCAGTGAACTCATATATAAGGAAAACAGAAAGAGAACAAATAAATAGCCTAATGCTGCACCACAAACTTTTAGAAGAACAAGTCAATCCCAAAGCCCAAAGAAGGAAGGAGATTATAAAGATCAGGGCAGAAATTAATGCAATTGAGATGAAGAAAACACTACAAAAAATAAATGAATCAAAGAATTGGTTCTTTGAAAGAATAAATAAAATTGATAAAACCCTAGCCAACTTTATCAAAAAAAGAAAAGAAAAAACTCAGTTTCATTCAGTAAGAAATAAAAAGGATGAAATCACTACAGATCCTACAGAAATTCAAAAGATCATTAACACCTACTTTGAAAATCTGTACTTGGATGGGATAGAAAACTCAGAAAAAATGAACAGATTCCTAGATACATACAAATTACCAAAGTTGAATCAAGAAGATATAAAAATCCTGAACAACCGTATATCAATTAATGAGTTTGAAAATGTGATTAAAAACTTACTGACAAAGAAAAGCCCAGACCCTGATGGATTCACAGCAGAATTCTATAAAAAATGCAAAGAAGATTTAACGTCAACACTGCCCAAATTCTTCAATGAAATTGAAAATGAAGAAATTCTCTCTAACTCATTTCTGGAGGCAAGTATTATACTGATACCAAAACCTGAGAAAGACCCAACCAAGAAAAAGAACTACTGACCAATCTCCCTAATGAACATAGATGCAAAGATACTCAATAAAATACTAGCAAATACAATGCAGCAAATCATAAAGAAAATAATACACCATGACCAAGTTGGGATCATTCCAGGACTGCAGGGATGGTTCAATACATCCATTGTCTTTCTTGATTTTTGATATTTTCATGTGCACTGGTTCACTTGGATATTCTTTTCCTCTTTCCTTCTTTTTCTCCTGTCCTCTTCTCCAGTTTCGCAAAGCTTAGGTGACCATCTTTGTTCATCAGACTTGCTCTTACTATATTTCTCTTCAATTATGTATTTCCCCCTATTTCTCTTAAGTCCCCCCACACACACACACAGGGTAAAACCACTCTACTAAGGGGAATCTCGTAGCATACGTGTTCCTGGTTTATGCTGAATTTACTTATATAATGGAAGATGTTGCTCCTATGGTTAAAGGTACTAAATAGTAACTGCAGTTCATCAGTTTTTAGGCTGTGCTTGATGGTATTGTTATTGCTAATTATACTCCATTAGCCAGGATTATGATACTTGTAATCAGTTGTTCTCCTTATATGACAACACTGTCATTGTCGGGGGTCATAATCATCACCATAGTTCAGTACCAAGAACTGCATGCTGAGCCAAATAGAAAACAACTTCATATCCCTAACAAATTGGGAAAGTGGGATCTTGGGACAGAAACAAAGGCCACGAACCAGCTACACCTAGAAGACATCTTTAAAGAACAGACATTTCTTAGAGAAGCTTCAAGACTAGTGATAAAGCTGCCTGCCACAAGCAATTTACAAGCATCACAAAAAACAAATTAAAATTTTACAAATTAGAAAATGAGAAAACAGAAAATAAAGTGAAATCCCAGACCTCTAGCCCACCCAGGACAAGGCCAGAGGGAAACAAGATAGAGGAAATCAGGGCTGGGGATATAGCTCAGTGGAATAAGCTCCTGCCTAGCAAGCGCAGGGTCCTGAGTTTGATCTCCAGTACCGCCAAAAAAAAAAAAAAAAAGATAGAGGAAATCAGAAGCCATTCACCCGAGCTTGCTGAAATGATAGCAGTAGAAGTACCAAAAAAAATGAATGAAGCTATACAGAAAATCATATCAGAAATAATTTCTCAGGTTAAAGAAAGAGAGGACAATCAAGCTGAAGGACTTGTTCAGTGAATCTAGAATACACACATAAAAAATAAAAGAGCTTAGGAAAATGATGCAACCATGAATGCCCATAATAGGAAAGAAATGGAATCTATGAAACAGATTCAAACAGATATCCAAGAGATTAAAAATTCCATTAAAGGTATGTGCAGCTGAATGAACCAAGGTGAGGACAGAATTTGAGATATAGAAGACAGGATTGTGACTAGTGAGGAGAAAAGAAAGACTTCTTAAAAGTAGCAAGGGACCATGAGCAATCAGCCCAATAGCTGATAGATGATGCAGAGAATAACATAAGACTGGTCAGAGTCTGGCTGGGGATATAGCTCAGTGGAATAAGCGCCTGCCTAGCAAGCGCAGGGTCCTGAGTTCGATCCCCAGTACTGCCAAAAAAAAAAAAAAAAAAAAAAAAAAGACTGGTCAGAGTCAATGAAAAAGCAGGGGATAATGAAAATGACATTTAAATAAAACTGTTTACAGAAGTAATGGCAGAAAACTTCCCCAGCAGGGAAAAAGAACTTGACATACATATAAGTGAGATATATAGAACTCAAATTAGCCAGGACCAAAATAAACTTACACAAAGACATATAATAAATCAGACTTCCGGGAAGATGGCGACCAGGTGAGCAGCAAAGGAGCGATCCTCCTTGATAAACACCACCAGCTCGGGACAGACTTGGCGAGCGTGAATGCCGGGACCTCGGCTGGGAAGATCAAACTGAACGAGTTTCTCTGAGCTGCCGGGGGAGATGTGGTAGAGCGGCCCAAACTGCCGTGGCGAGACACGGGAAAGCCCCAGACGCTGGGAGCCAGTGACGCTCCACTCGGGGAGGGGGCTTGACTGGGTCCAAGCGACCTGGGGGCACAGCCAGCTCGGTCCCTCCCGCCTCCCAAGCCGGCGCAGCATTCCGGCGACTCCCGACAGAGATCAGCTTTTTAGCAGCGGCAACGCCCGGCAGTCTCACATTTCGCGCGCATCGGGCAGGCGGCGCAGCCTAGACCCTCGGCAGCCGGCAGTCCGTGGCCAGGGCGGCGCGAGGAGCACAGGAGCGGAGCATCCCGCTCCCTCCCCCAGACCCGGAGAGCGCAAGGAAACAAGTGGCTGCGAGCGGCGGATCACGAGCATAGCACAAAAAACTGGCACCTTGGAACCTTCCTGTCTGCAGGGACTCCGAAAACTGGTGAGCTATCTGCGCTCGCGACCAGATCACCGAGTGGGGGAGGAGATCCATCCCTATACCTGCAGGGAACCCTGGGAGGGCGGGGGAGCGGTCTTACACACCTCACCCAGGTCTCTCGCTAGGGAGTAGCTAACCAACATCTGTACAGCCTTTTAAGCGGAACTCTCAGCAGAAAGCT
>PVLD010022295.1:0-29593 GCA_004027595.1 Dinomys branickii | reverse complement strand
TGACTAAATTTGCATGTCTGTATATGGGTCCATACATCTACAATTCGAAGATATCAATGGATAAAGCAACAACTACTGTTGAGACCATATCACCTTGTCTATAGATTAGTTGTGATTGTACTATTTTCTATGATAATGGGTGTCTGTTTGTCAATATGTTTTTGTACTTTTATGTTTCTAAAATAAAGAAAAAAAAAAAAGAAATTTTCTGCTATTACTGCTACAAATAGTCTTTTTATATCATTCATGTTGCCTTCTGCTTTTTTGTTAACACCTACCAGCCTTATATTGCTTTTCTTTGCCTTGTTTTGCAGCTGTTTGTTATTTCTTATTCCTTTATTTGTAAGAGAGATTTTCTTTCACAATCAGTAGCTTCAATGTGTCATCAAGGGCTGAGAGTTATCTTTTGTTTCATTCAAATGATTTTTCCATCATTCAATGTAATTTTTAATTTCCTGAATGTCTCTTTGAATCTTTTTCATGCATTCCAATTCTTTTCTATACTTTCATTCAATAGTTCCTTCATTTTTCTGTAATCCTCTATTTTTGTATCTATGTCTTCTTTTGATATTCTGAGGAATTCCTTCATTATGGTTGTCACTTCTTTTTTTACTTGAGCAATTATTTCTGATCTGATTTCATCCACAGCCTGATGTAGTTGGTTCTTTATTTCATTGATGATCATTTCAGAGATTTCAGATGTGTGACTTCCATGTTGATTTTTTTTTTCATGTTGATGTTTCCTGGACTTATTCTGGGTGGGATGTTTGGCTGAGATTGCGTTTTGTCTCTTATTTTTGTTATTTTCAAATCTCCCTAGGTTTCTGCGGATTCCGGTTTATTCCTGAGATGGTGGCAGGGTGTGGAACCAGAGAACCCAGGCACCCGTGTACTCACTCAGGCTTCCTGAGTCCAAGGCCAGCACTCCTTCAGTGCTGGTAGGGAGTGGAGTTGGAGGCTCTGAGCCCCAGGCAGCTCAGGAACTGATTTTATGGCTGTGGGATAATGGTGACAAAAATATATCCCTGGATCAGGCTGAGTCTGTTAATATGGGCCTATTAAGCAGGGATTCTAAATTTAATGTTGGAGCTCATGGAATAAAGAAAGGTGTTAATAGTTTACTTGGCTGGCTGTCAGAAGTATGGATCAAAAGACGGCCCACTGTGAGTGAGCTGGACATGCCTGATATTCTATGGTTTACTGTTGATGAGGAGACTCAGAGGCTTAGAAAACTAGGAATGCTAGAGTGGATCTGTCATTTTACCCCTAATCCTCCACACTGGACTGATTCAGAAAATGTACTCACTAAAATCTTGTGGAAAGGTTTGTTAGGGGAGCACCAGCGTCCCTGAAGAGCACTCTTATTGCTCTCATCTGTATACAGTGGGCTTGACTCTATCCTGGAGTTGCACAGATCTATTGGCAGCTGTTAATCACCAAAGGACAGGGTACACATGCTTGCCATAATGGATCGCAGAAGCAAAACAACGACTATAATGGTCGGATCAATGATCAGCACATGGGGGACCGTGATCAGCCATGGTGTTCACAAAAATTGAAATAGACAGGGAACCTATAATAAATGTTTACTACATTTGTATAATTTTTAAAAATTCAAAGGCAAATGAAGAGAAACCCATCTGAAATCATAGCAATAGGGAATCACAGCCCCTCAACCAGTTCCAAGATTTGAGGCAGTTTACAAGCAAAGAACCTTTTGAATGAAGGGCAGGACAGGTCTGCTTAGGAAAGGACCCTGGTGCACCACCAAAAATTTATACAGTCAATCTTTTTCCCATCCTTCTCAAAGTGACCTAAGGCCTTTTGCTCAAGTGACTGTACATTGGCAAAAGGGAAGTGATAAGACATTCTAGGGACCACCAGACACTAATTCTGAATTCATGCCGCTTCCAGGGAATCCAAAACATCATTGTAGCCCTCCAATAAGAGGAGAGGCCTATGGAGGTTAAGTGATTCATGGAATTTCAGCAAAAGTCCTACTCACAGTAGGTCTAGTAGGTCCTTGAATGCATCCTATAATTATTTCCAGTGTTCCAGAAGCATCATTTGGATAAATATACTTAGTACTTGGCAGATTCCTCACACTGGTTCCTTATCTGTGGTATGAGAACTGTTATGGTGGGAAAGGTCAAATGGAAGCCATTAGAGTTGCTTTGGCCAGGTAAAATAGTAAACCCCAAACAATCCATAATCACAAAGGATTACAGAGATTAGCACTACTATCAAGGGCTTGAAGGATGTTTGGGTGTTGGTCCCAACTACATCTCCATTTACTTACCACATTTGGACTGTGCAGAAGACAAATGAGTCTTGGAGAATGATGGTAAATTTCTGTAAATGGAATCAAAATGTATCAGATGTGGTTTCCTCGAGTAGATTAACATAGCTGGTATGCAGCTGTTGACTTGGCAAATGATTTCTCCTCCATACCTATCCATAAGGACTATCAGAAATAATTTGCTTTCAGGTGGCAAGGCCAGCAATACACCTTCAGTGTACTACCTCAGGGTTATATTAACTCTCCATCACTGTATCACAACAGTTCACAGAAATCTTGATCACCTTTCTCTCCCACAAGGTACCACACTGGTCCATTATATTGATGATGTTATGCTGATTGGGTGAAGTGGGTAGGAGGTAACAATCATCCTGCATTTGTTAGTAAAGCATTTGGGAACCAGAGAGTAGGAAATAAATCCAACAAAAATTCAAGGTCCTTCTACCTCATGAAATTTGTAGGACTCCAGTGGTGTGAGTTAGATATCCCTTCTAAGGTAAAAGATAAGTTGTTGCATCTGACTCCTCCGATGACTAAAAAAGCACAATGCCTAGTGGGGCTATGTGGATTTTGGTGGCAATACATTCCTTATTAAGGTGTTTTACTCTGGCCCATTATCGAGTGACTCAGAAAGCTGCTAGTTTTGAGTGCAGCCCAGAACAAGAAAAGGGTCTGCAACAAGTCCAGGCTGCTGTGCAGGCTACTTTGCCTCTAGGGCCATATGATCCAGCAGATCCTGTGGTATTTGAAGTGTCAGTGGCAGGTAGTCTCTGGCAGGCCCCCATAGCTCCACTGCAGTGGAGGCCTTTAGGGTTTTGGAGCAAGGCCCTGCCATCATCTGCAGACAACTACTCTCCCTTTGAAAAACAGCTCTTGGCCTACTACCGGGCCTTAGTGGAAAGTAAATGCTTGACCATGGGACACTAGTTCACTATGTGACCTGAGCTGCCTATCATGAGCTGGGTATTTTCTTATCCACTGAGTCATGAGCTTGTATGTGCACAGAAACAGTCTATCGTTGAGTGAAATGGTACATATGGAATCTACTCAGAGCAGGTCCAGAGTGTACAAGCAAGTTACATGAATTTGCCCTTTGCATCCCAGGTACCATGAAATAAGTGCCTTCCTTCATCATATCCTTACTATGCCCACCTGCCTTGGGGCTGACTATGGACTACAACTGCTAAAACTGCCAGCCCAAAACACCTCTCCTTTAACTTATGATTGCATGGAGTAGTGAAAGAACATGACTGCGCTCTGCCGTGAAGGAAAAAATTGATCCATTGGTCTTCTCAATATTAAAATCATGGGCAGTTCAAAGTATACAATTAAGTAAATGAGAAAAGCAAAACATAAAAATAAGATACCATCTGAAAAGTAGTATTTTTGGTAACATCTGATAAAGGAATTATTTTCTGATTCCTTAATGCATTCTGACAAATCTTCTACAAATCAATAAAACAAACAACTAAAAGGAAAATCTGGCCAGAGAAAATGGACATATGTCTGGTAGTAACATAAGAAGATCAAATATGTTAAAACTACATAAATACAAGCAAAGGAAAAAGATGTTTGACATCATTTGTCATTAGTGAAAAGCAATATTAAGCTACCATTTTATACAAACTAGCATGGCTGTAATTTAAAGAAAAGACAGTAAGTAGTGTCAGTGAGGAGACAGAGAAACTGGAATCCTGATCTGTGGCTGATCAGAATATAAAATAATACAGCCATTTTGGAAGCTGCTATCACAGATTCTTTAAATGTAAATATCCCCTGCCACTCTAAGATTTTACTGTTCTGTATCCGGCCAGGAAAAAGGAAAGTATGTGCTCGCAGACTTGGATGTGAATGTTTGTGGCAGCCTTAGTCACAGTAGCCAAATACCCATCACTGAGTAATAGAATGAATAAATCAAGAGAACAGAAGTTGCTGGTAGTGCCTGAGTGGGGATGATCCCCACTTAAGATATCATTAAGTAATGAAACTTAGCAGGCAGTCCTGCTACCTGAACAGACAGCTACAGTATTATACTAAATGGGAGAAGTTATTTGCACATGCATACTGTACGTTTCATTTGTACATAAACTGTGTGGAATCTGCAAATCTATAGTTATGGAGAATACAGCCATTGATGCATGAATTTGATCACTATAACAGAAACTGATTGAAAGTGAACATGACAACTATCGGTGAGGTAACCGAAATATTCAAAAAGAGGGCTGTGATTGCATCACAATTCAATTTACCCGAAGAACATAAATTGTGCACTCACAATGAATGATGCTATAGTTCATAAATTATACTTCAATGTTGTTGTGACAAAAATTAAGCGGAGAGCTCAATATGTCTTATTTTGGAAGAATGTCAAGTTACTGTAACCCTCACCGGATCCGATGTTGACTGTTCCTCCACCCTTGTGCTCCTCATTTTGCCATTTCTCAGCATATTGCCTGACTTCAGGTGCCAGTGTATGTATCCCTTTTTCTAAGGGCTTTCTCTGGCCAAAGGATCCTGCTTTTCTTGCTCTGGTGGCAGAAAGTGCTGTGAGTGTCCAGAGTTCATGGAGATGAAAGCTGTCGTGTGACTGGCAGAAACTCATGGATGAAAACTGTCGATTTTCTCATCCCTAAGTGAGAGAATATGAAGTTGCAGTCGTGCACAGTGTTAACTAGTGCTATATTATATGTTTGACTTTTCTTCCTTCTTTTCTCATTTCCTCATGTTGTATTGAAATTCCTTCACATATTGTTTGGCTTCTGTAATAGGCTGCCTTTCCACGATATCCATCTCTCCTACCAATCAGCTCAATATGTCTACCTTTTTTGAAAAACTGGGCAATTTAATGTAATGTGAAGAAAAGTAATGTGTTTAATTTTCAGGTCATTTTTAATATAGGTGAAGTAATTTTCCTATACTCTGATATTCATTCAAGTCCTTTTCTGGAGACTATAATTGTTTAACTTTGACCACATGTATAGAAATAAAATTCTACAGAAAAAGAGAGAAGCAAGATTGGTTTCTATATGACCAAAAGGTATAAGATGTTCCTACAAGCCCAGACTTGCCAGAGTGTGATATGATGGCAAAATAACCATTCCTATCCATTGGGTAATAGTTTTGGGAACTGTTTGTTATAACACACAGCATTCATCATCATATACAACCTTCCTATGTGTTTTTAGTTTCTTTTCCACTATTTCTGCTGTCAGATATACAGCCATCCACTTAGTAATTTCAACAGCCCAATTGACTTCATCCTTTCGTGAAGTTTAAGCAGAATTGCAACATTCAAATACTTTTTTAAAAAGATCAGATTCTTTGAAGTCCCAGCAATTGAAAAGCAGACATGTGTGTCACCCTGTTGGTGCCCTGTAATTACATGCGATGAGCACTCTAAACCATGGAGAGCTTGACTCATAAACCAGGTTTTTGAGTTTTTCTGTGAAATAGCAGTGAAAAAGTGGCAGCAGATGGCATTCCTCTGTCAACTACGATTTAGTCTCACCAGTTTCTATCAGTACCTGCTCAAAGGTTTCAAAGTTGTAGGCAGTTTGATTCCTTTGACAGACCTGCCAAAGAAACACTGATAGGATCTCTGTGCACAAAAGCTTTCTAAAATTGCTGCTTCTCCTGCATCTGGTGCATGTCCAGGGCCCTGGATGCAGGGTGCAGCATTACAATTTCTTCTGATGTGCAATATGCTGAACACAACTTACTTTCCATTGGCTTGGTCAGACTGGTGTTGCTTGAGTGGCAGTGAGGTGAATATAGCCTATTCGGTGCTTCAGCATGTGTAGTGCTCCCAGGGCTGGCACAGCGGCTAGGGGACCATAAGGTATCTCGAAGGGCATTACACTGATCATCTGAGAGAATCACGGGGAGCACCCTGGAACAGCTGTCTTCTCCAACCTGGAAAATATCCTTACATCTATGAAGGTTCTGTGCCCAAGAAACAGATTTTCAGATAGGGCATAGGATATTTATTAGGGAGTATGTTTGGGGTCAGCTTCTGTGTTAGGGAAAAAAAGGACTGGGAAAAGGAGAAATTGAACTGTGATCATCAAAAAACTCACCCATGAAGCGCCCTGAAACCTCGGTGTCTTTTAAGAGCTGAAACATTGTAGAGAACTGTAGCTTGAGGCTCCTACACTGACCTGATGTTGTATGCAGGCTCCTTTGGGAAGTGGAGGGGGGACACGGGGGAAGTAGATTTCTTTAGTCACGACCAATTCCCAAAAAAAGACTGCTAGGGTTCAGCTGCCAGGTGACAGCCAGTTGCTTTGGGGAAAAGAGGTTAAAAAAATGAGACAGTTTCTAAAGGAGGAACCTGGATGACTCACAGAATGCATACTATTCCAAGCTGTGAAGTACTCTCCTGGAGACTCCAAATGACGGTTTCTTCCTGAGTTTCAGAACTCTCTACTTACTATTGCTAGGAGTGAGAGTTTAATCTCAGGAATTTTCTACAAACACTGCGTCACAGTGGGATGAGTGAAAAAGGAAAGGTGTCTGTCAGTGCATGGACAGAACTTGATACCAGGTCAGGCTTTTAGCTGTAGTTTCTTTCTTATTTATTTACTTACCATGCCGGGGGTTGAACCCAGGGTCTTAAGCATGCTATGGAAACACTTTATCAATTGAAACACACTGTCTTTCACAAATGTATGGTCTTAAATTTCACTTAGATATCTTAAGTGGGGATCATCCCCATTCAGGCACTACCAGCAACTTCTGTTCTCTTGATTTATTCATTCTGTTACTCAGCAATATGTCTGGCATCACTGTTTGTCAAAAGAGTATCCTCCTTGAAACAGGGGTGTATGTAAAATAATATTAGCCACCACATGAATTTGTCACAAATACAGTCTTTCAAATTCAGAGCCTTTTCTCATTTAATAGGAAACTATGGCACCCAATGATCAGCCTTTTGCTCCCAAACACAACAGAAACACAGTAGGCACTTGCTCAACTGGATCATGTAAAATTTGCCCCTGGAAATTTAATGCACGATTTGTTCTGTTTGTTCTTTCACAGGTCTGGAAATACATGAATTGCAGAAATTTGAACCCCCTTTCAAACTGCACCTTATGAGATATCTCAGAAGATCTTTTCCACTCTTTGTTTTTATTAGCACATGTTTGCAGTACATGATGTTTACATTTATTGTGGGCAGTTGGTTCACATACATAGCACATCACAGTTCTTGTTTTCATCCCTTCCTCTGCCACCCCTGCCTGCTCCTTCTGACTCTCTGTCTCGGTCCTCTTTGTAAACATTCCACTTCCATTTTTTTCTTCAATTCTGTTTATTCGATCCACTTTCCCTTCTCTTCCTTCCGATCCCTTCACTTCTTATTCCGCTTCCTATTTGAAAACTATCATCCTACTTCTTATTATCTATTATTTTGTTCTTTATTTATATTTTAAATTTCTTATGTAAGAGAAACCATGAGATCTTCAAGCTTGTGTGTCTGATTTACTTCACTTAATTATAGTCCCAAAGTGCATTTATTTACCTGTGAAAGCCGCAAGTTTCTGTTCTTCAAGTAATAGAAAAGATTTTTAGTGTGAATCTTCAGTTTAAAATAATAACTGACACTGCTAATAATTTTTTGTCTGCTGAAACAAAGACAAGAAACCTAGTTCTTGCAGATTCTTAGGAGAGCGTAAGCACGTGGCTGTGTATATATTAGAGGTGAAGTTGTGAACGGGTAATAGCTGTTTGTAGTTTGTGCAATTCATTTACATTCTATCCACTGGGTCACACACATCCTTCATAGTCTTTTACATTTCTAAGCTTTCCCAGCTTATTCCAAGAGAAACTAGCTTGGCTGTTACCAGTCTTTTGCAATGGTTATTTAAGTTATGATTTTCCATTAATCATTTAAATTTCAGTTAAATATTAATAATGACTTAAGATTTGTTAGATCTTGCCTTACCAAGGTTTGCATCTATTCATAGAGCTTATCTTTCATTTAATCATTCAGCCTAGACTTATTATGTTAGGCACTATTTATGTGTTAAAAATACAGTACAGAAGAAAATAGGTAGAAATGCCTATTTGTTCAAGACTTGCTGTTTAACAGGAATTGTAGACTATAAACCATGTAAATCTTAATTGTATTTAGGTAGTGATACAATATATAATGCAATATAGTACATAATGCATTTTTGTATTTTAGACAGCAATGAGATTCATTAACTATGTCCTGGGTTTGTTTGTTCGACATCCTAAAACAGCCTGGTTAGTTTTGCCTTTCTTTGGAGTTTACATGAAAACTGTGAGTTATCATAGTTTTCTGTGATTTGCTCCTTTGTCTTAAAGTATACTCCATGTATATATATACATATAGGTGTATATGCATATACACAGTTATAGTAAATTTATCTTTTTTGAGTTTTGAACTGCTCAATTTTTTTTTTTTTTTTTTTTTGTGGTACTGGGGATAGAACTCAGGACCCTGCACTTGCTAGGCAAGCGCTTATTCCACTGAGCTATATCCCCAGCCAATTTATTTTATTTTAAAAGGTTATTAAGGAGGTTTCAATACTTTGTTCTTGCATGATTCTTGTTATTACAGACAATGACTCTATGTTGTTATACATGTGTGTGCCATACACACGACTTTCCTTGGGGCTTATATGTAATACTAAATTTGCAGTGTCATAGAGTTTACATATACTGAAATTTATTGGTTAATACCAAACTCTCAGACTGGCATGGAATGGGAATTGTTGCTTTATGTTCTTTGCAATACTTAATAATGATATTGGGAATTTGGGTCATTGAGGGAAATGGAACACAATCTGCACTGAAATTGAATTATCTCAATTATTAATAAAAATGAGTAGGTTTTCATCTATTTAAAGACCTTTGTGTTTCTTTTTTGACATTCCTGTGTATTTGTCTTTTCCGGTTTTCAGAATAGTGTTTATTTTTCTTTGATTTAGAAATTTTCCATATATGATCAAAGATATACTTTGTTAAGTATTTTCCACCTAACCTCATATCTTAAATTGTGATTCTTTTTATTCTTGTAAATAAGCAAATTAAATTTACTGCAGCAGATTTATCCCACTTTTCCTTTATGATTGGCTTTAAACCTTAGAAGATCTTCCATATTCCTTAAATCCTAAAGATGGTACTCTATATTTGAAACCAGCATAACTGTATCCTTTAACATTAAATATTCATCAGTGCAGAGCTGAAGTTGGTGAAGAGTGTGTGTGGTTATGTGTCTGTTAATAATTTAGGGAAAAGCAAATGACAATTCATCATGACCATTTTGAGCATATTACAGCAATGCACATGTGATGTAACATTGCAAAATAACTCCACATAATTCAACAGATGTGAACAGTGTTCCAAAGACAATCACTTTATCGTTTTGTGAAGACTTCTAGCAAACCTTTGATAGTTTGCTCTATCTTTATGAGAATACTTGGAGATTGTTTTGTCTTCTTAAAGCTAATTTTGTCAGAAGTTTGTCAATGTTTCACACTTTTCACTAAACTATCTTTTAGGCTTCTTGATGTTTGATTGAATGTTTTATTTCAAAATTGCTGATACTATACATTATCTTTATTATATTCATTTAGAATTCATTTATTATTTCTTTGTTTTAATTTTCAATCCTTCCACAGTAGTTACCGGTTTTAATTTCTTTGACTAAAAGCATATCCATCACAAATTTTAGTGAATCTGTTTGAGCAGTTTTTCCTCAATTTTGTTATATTTTATTGTATTAAAACCCTAATATTTGATTTATTTTTCATGCAACTATACCGACTTGCAGGACCTTTGAAATTTCCAAACTTAGAGGTCCAAAAAGGGAAGTGGGTGAGAAGGAGGAAGGGATTAAACAAGAAATGAGTGCCTTATGCACTTGAACCTGCCCCCTGAAATGAACGCAAACACCGTGTGCTGCAGACAAGCGTGCAAGAAGGGATTCAAAACGCTTTTTAAATTTAAAACTTTTAAAGTTTTCCTCCTGAATTTATATTGTTTAAAAAATGTGATACAAATACATTAGCATGTTTGGTTCTCTCAGAATGTGGTCAATTGTCATAAATGCTTCATACAGGTTACATAGAAATATGGGTTGTCTTATTTGGCTAAAGCATCCTCCCTATATTCATCACATTGAAACTGTATCCAAATCTTTCTTCTCTTTATTAATATTTGTATTTTCTCTGCCTACCACTAAACAGAAGTATATAGAAGCAGAAATTGTTCATGTCATTTATTTTATCTGTTGGCAATTCTGATAGATTTTTATTTTGAATATTTGTTATGATTTATATCTTGAAAATATTAGAATTGTTATAGTATAATGATGACTTGTATATTCATAATCCTATAGAATCTCTTATTTTTAATAGTAACCATGCCTTAAATTTTATGTTCTCAAATTAATATAACAACATTACCTTTCTCTGATTAGCATTTGTCTAGTATGCTTTATTTGCCTTATTTTTGAGCGCTTATAGATCCTTATGTGATAGTTATGTCTCATAAAACCAAGAATATTTTAGTATAAAAAGTAGATCTATATTATTCCAACACTAATTTTAGTTATCTTGATTGGTTCAATATTTTATGCCTTCCATTTTAAACTACACTTCTGTGCTTCAAAAAATATTTATCTGTTATGAACTGATCACCATGTCATTGAATTTCTGTTTTCTATCATTTAGAGGTAAAAGGCTGCATTTAAACACTTGTGTTCTTAACCCTAATATGCAGATTTGTACAGTTTACACAATCAAAAGTTAAACATAAAGATACCTTCTCATTAAAAATATTATCTTAGTAATGTATATCTAAATTGAAACACCTTCTCCTAGCTATTGATACATTTATTTATTTAAAAAATGTTTATTTGCCTTAATTCCATGGTTTGCAATTTTTTCTACTTGTCAATAGGCAATTCAACTGTATATTATTTCTTTGTAAATTATTTATCTTTCATTTTGGTGAGTTTTAAATAATACTTCCACTTTTTTGCCTGAAGTTGTATCTAAGCATGAAAATCTTTTATTTATGCTTCTGGTTGCATTAATTTAAAACACTGAAGACTTATTTCCCTGCTTTGGAGGATCCTAAACCAAGATTTTTTGTTGATTGTACTTACTTCATTCATTCTTTTTTATGTAAATTCAGTTATGTTAGATCTTGTTTTCTGTCTTCCAAAGCTATGTATTTCCCTTTTATTTCTCTGTTTCAGTCTGTGCTGAAGTCTGATATAATTTTATTGTTATTTTTATCTTCTACTTAGCAAATTTCTTGTTATCTACATCAAATCTGACATTTAATCCTTTATTGCTATTTTTAATTTGCATTTGTTGATTTCTCAAAACTTCTGATGCTTTATTTTTTAAAAGTCTCATTCTTTACAGTTTTTTATTTACCTATTTTCTTTCAACTGCACATAATTTAAAGTAAATGGTTCATAGTCAGATGATTTCATTGGCTGGGTTAACTGAAATTCATGGTTATCCAAATTTTCTGGTTTTTTTTTTTATCTCTTGTTAACTGATATTTTTCTTCTTTCTCATATATTACATTATTTTGTGCTGAATTTCATCTTGTAACTTTGTCTGAGGGATTTCTGCCAGGCTTGCTTTTGAGAATGTGTCCAAACAGAGACCATTGCCTTTACTAATACAGCAACAAGTAACAAGTATTCAGCTTATACTGTTGCACTAAAAGCCAGAAATACAATGATGACTGAATCTGCACTTAGAGAATTCACAGCAAGGATGGGTAAAGCCTCAGTCCCACTGTGCTGCACCCGCTCCGACCGCATCTTCGCTGCATTCTCAGTCTTTGTCCTTGCCGGACATCCTGCTTTGAGAAACTTTTTTTGGCCATATTTTCTCATGCTACTACCTGTCCTTTCCTTTAAAAAGAATTCTTGCTCTTCCTATCCCATAGCTAAGCACAAAGTGTGTGCTGAAGGAGAAAGTTGATTATAGAAAGTGTGGAAGTTGTAGTTGGCCAGGGCCCTTTCCACGAAACGTGAGGGAGGGAGAAGGCAAGATGAGTCTCAGAAAGAGCCAGAGAAAAGCTGCTCTGTGCAAGATGGTGCACGTAGGAAAGAAGTTCTGAGTTATAAACTGGAATCAATTTATGTTCCTAGACAGTCATAGATAAAGATTCAAATTTCAATCCTACTTACCTGTTCTCCAGCTATTGACAGAGTGCATGTCTTATGCATGTTTTATGGATGGTGCCTTTCAGTCTAAGGAAAACAGAGCAGTAAACAACACAGGCAAAGATCTCTCACTCCTGTAGTATTTGCAGAGCATGGAAAAGTGATTTAGAAATGCATAGATAATTAAATAAAGTCTGAACTTGATATGAGCATTATAATAAAGATAAAGCGGAGTAAGGGAAAAGTGGGGAATGCAAGGTGTTCCTTTATGTAGCATAATCAAGTAAAACTTCTGTGTTTAGGGGGGTTTTGAGCAGAGATATGAATGAAATTGCTAAATTTGTTTCTGTGAATGAGATACTAAGCGAGGACTGAGCTTGAGGCTACAGTTATAGTAGAGGTAAATTTTGGGTGCTTTGACAGGATAGATGCAGGTCATTAGACATAATTTAGTTTGTCAAAGGCTTCCAAGAATCTGACCAAAGTCCCAAAGGTGATAAAAGAGTTAGGCAGTCAAAAGTCAGGAAGTGCGTGCACAGAGAAAATTGTGTGTTTGGCAGCATAAAAGAATGTGGAGCGTGCATCTTGGTTTGCTCTGGCCTGTGGGGTTATGATGGCAATTAAGGTAAGAGATGCAACCAAAGGCAAGAACAGACGTATGACAAGCTATGAGAGTGATCCTGAACTCAGTGGGGGCAGAGAATTGATTCTGAGTCACGGTGAATGAGGTATCTTAGTCAGCTCTCCCATCACTTTAACAAAACCCTTGACACCCAAAACTCAGAGAGGAGAGGTTTAATTTGGCTCCGTTTCATGAGGTTCGCTCCAGCGCTGACTCGCTCCACACCAGGAATGTCATGGTGGTGGCCACGGTAAAGCAGAGTTGCTCGCCCCATGGCTGTCGGGAAGCAGAGCACTGGGGAAAGCACAGTGAGAGGTCCACCTCCAGACACATTGCCCATGATTGTCCTGCTCCAGCGGCGCACCTCCTCCTAACAGCATACTCAGCAATGGACGGCCCTCTGCGGACCAACATCCAGATGAGTGTAGCACCCCATGCTGCAGTCATCTCTCTAGCATTCTCCTAATCTAGTAAAACTGACAACTAAGCTTATCTGGCAGACGAAAAGGGTGTTATCTGTTGGATCACCGGAAGATGTTTGTTTACAGGGAATAGGCTTGGAGTATGAAGACGAGAGTTCTGCATTTAAGCGCCAATGTAGTTGCTGTATGTGAGTGACGCCGCCGGTGGCTACCTGTACTACACCAAAGCTCCTCTGATCTTACCAATACACACACAGAAAAACGAGATGGCACAGCCATTTTGGAAGAGTTGGTGTTTGTTCTTTTTAAGTGGAGCAACACTTATCATACAACCAAGTAATCCCACTCCTCTAGTGCATATTTGCTCAAGTACTGAAATTGTAATGTAGCTTTACTTATAATCACCAAAAACTGGAAAAAATCTGTAACGCGCAAAAGCAGGACCTGCCAAGAATGACTATATCTCAATACCTGGAACCTTTTAATATGAGAGTGTTCATGGAAAAGGGTAAACACAATTTTATGTGGAATTAATGATACTCAGCAGCTGACATTCAAATGGTGAAACTGTTGTTTTTACCAGGTGAACTCGACCTCACCACAAGGTCCTTAAAAGGAAAAGAGGAATGGGAAGGAAGAATCAGAGAGGAAGCAGTGTGAGAAGGACTTGACCTAACACAAGTAACTTTAAAGATGGAAGGTGAGGGTCATGAGCCAAAAAGCATGTGGTGAATTCTAGGTGGTAGAAAGGGCAAGGAAGAGGATTCCCTTCCTAGAGAGTCTGGAGAGGACTGTTACATCTCCAAAGTACTCAGGTTAGCTCAGTGAGTCTCACTTGGGACCTCTGGCCTCTAAAAACTTAAGATAGTAAGTTTGTCTTAAACCATTAAGTCTGTGGTAGTTTATTACTTCAGCATTACACAGATAATGTAAATCCAGATGTCCCACATCAGAAAGATGCATAGACCAGCACTGGTACATCTGTTCAATAGACCACTACTCAACCATGAAAACACTGCAACCCATCTATTCACAGAACAGTGTGAATGAAATGCAGAGGCATTTTACTAAGTTAAAGTAATCAAACTGCAGGGGCATATTTATGAAATTTAGACAAATACAAATGATTAGGATAGGAACAGATATGTAGGATATGTAGTTGCCATGGTTTGAAGGTGTGGGGTGAGTTTATAACAAAAGGCCAGAGAGGCTTGGTGGTTCATGCCTGTAATTGCAGTGTGTGGGAGGCTGAAGCAGGAGGATTGTTTTGAGTTTGACGCAAGGCTGGGCTACAAAGTAAGCTCAAGGCTAGCCTGAGTTGCATAGCGAGACCGTGTCTCAAACAAAGAGAAAAAAAAAAAAGAAAAGGCCCACAGAAGAGAATTTTAAGGGAAATAAACACATTATACAAGACTTGTATACTTATACAAGACTATATGCATTTTTCAAAACTCAAGGAACTGTATAGTAAAAGTACAAATTTTAGATCTTATGGTATGACTTATATCTAGTGCCCCCAAAGCCTCATGCAGTCAAATGTGGGGAGTTTTGCAGGTGGCTGGACGAGGGTGTGTGAATGTGGATTAAGATGTGATGCTGAGATTAAAGTGGTGGATAATGGAAGCCCACCATAGCTGTTGGTGCCACCAATCAGTACGCTGACAGCCTGATAGAATATAAAGGGAGAGAGTCAAAACAGCTGTTTCTGCTGCTTGCTGCTGCTGCTTGCTGCTCACTGACTTCTGCTTGCCATGCCATGAATTCCTCTGCATTATTCTACCATGTGCTACCCTCTGTGGAGTCAGTGAACTATGGACTGAAACCTCTACAAACCGAGGTGAAATTAAACTTAAATCCTTTAATTTTGGGTGTCTGTCTGGTACATCTTCTCAGCAATGAGAACTAAGACAGTGTGCAAGTTCAGGAACATACAGAGAAAAATAGTCATATATATGCTTTATAATATGATACACATATAAAAGTTTTTTAAAATCTACTACAGAGAACAGTATTTTCAAATGTCAGTATATGCATTTCTAGAACCTTCCTATTCAGATAATTAAATACAGATTGTTTTATATTTGTCACTATATGCTAAAAAAATCTGTGTGTCATTTCTAAATCACATGGGATTGTTTAATTGTTCAGTTGTGATTCCATTTTTATGGTGCTTGTCACATTCTCAAACTGCTAATTTGTTCTGAATGTCTAAGCTACACAATATTCTAGTGCTTTTACTTTTTTTTTTTTTTTTGGCAGTACTGGGGATCGAACTCATGACTCTGCACTTGCTAGGCAGGCGCTTATCCCATAGTGTGCTCTTACTTGATTCATTTAAAATAAGCCTGAGTTTTCCAGCTATTCCAAACAGAGGGACTGCTGCAAGGTATAGCATATGTTAGTATTGTATTTTTTAGGATCCCATGACATGAGAAATAAAAGTTGAGTGTTTACTTACATAGGAGTTGCTCCAATACTAAATCAGTTACTTGGACTGTGAACTGAGGTAGTGGCTACAGACACGTTAGCTTATGTGCTTAAGATCTTCTTTCTCATAATTACTTCTTAAGTTGCAAACAGAAAAAAGGAGGGAGACTTTGTTCTCACTCATCTGCTTTGTGCAACTCAGCTTCAGGGCTGTTTTGCTCCTTGTTTGGTCCCGTGTTGAATTAATTACCTATTGCTGGGTAGAAACACTGCCACGATGTTAGTAGATTAAGATAACACACATTTTTTATTTCGTATTTTCTGTAGATCTTGAGCCCAGACACAGCACAGCTGGCTTCTATGTTTAGCATCTCACAGGCTGCAATAAAATTGCAGGTCAGTGCAGAGATCTCCTCTGGAAGCCTGAGGGGCAAGGGATTACTTCTCTTGTTCCGTGTTTGTCGGGAGCATTTGGTACTGAGTTTCAGCTCTTCCCCAGTTGTCATCTCTAGGTCACTCTGTGCACTCGAAGACATCTGCAGTGCTTTGGGCACATGAGTTCCATGATCCTGCCAAGAATAGCGAGAGGGAGTGATTCTAGCAACCATGTGCTACATCAGCGTGAAATGACAAGCATTGCATTGTGTTAGCAACTCACAGGCCCCATCCCTATTCAAGAAGAGTACACAGGGCACCGACACATGAAAATGTGGACATGTGCTCATCCACCACAGTGCATTTACCAGGAATCAGGTGAGATGGCATCCCATGTTCTGTCCCCTACAGTGATAGTGGCCTCCCTAGAACCACCCGGGGAATTTTTTTATTGAACTGGCCCATCTTCTTCTGTAGCCCTGACCTTCCGTGATTTGGCCCACTCTGGCTTCGCCCTTAGTAGACAGTCTTCTGCCTTGTCAGTTCCCTTCCATGCCTGAGCTCTCCTCCCTTTGCCAGTACTTATTTGTGTCGTGTGCTACTCACACCTTTGTCTGGTAAAAGCTTCATATATTTTATATCCTTTAATGAATTCAGCAGAAATATGAAGGGAAAGAATAATGTGTCCAAATGATAACACCTATCCAGAATTAATGGGAAATTTTCAAATTTTTATTTGAATGGAAGAGGAGAATAATTTTGTAACCAGTACCTCCTAAATACACTGGGATCATTGCATCTGTTAGTCTGTGGCATTTAGTAAACATTCCAATTTTCAAAGATATATATTTTGGTGGGAAATTTTAAAACAGAAAAATAAAATGATATGTGTTCTTTCTAAGTTTCCTTGGTGTTCTTTGGTGGCCAATCCTGAGACTTTTGTTTATCCAGCAGACCTGGAAGAGCGAGATGGTGCCCCTCACCCCTCTGTGTCACTCCCCAGGTGGGGGACAGTCCCTCAGCAGCGCCTCTGCTCAGGGATTCGTGGCTTGTGAAGAGATAGACCTGTGTGCACGGTGCATCCAGAAACATGGGACCTGCCCACAGTGAGTTCCTCCACAGGGGTTCACTTGCCATCTGTCACGTGAATGTGCAATGCCAACTGTCAGCAGCACTCACCTTCATAACATAAAATAGAAGATAGCTATTTAGTATTTCTTTCTTTTTTTCCTCCTGCTAGCAAGCAATGGAGGGAGAGCAATTTCAAGAAGACCTGCACTGCAAACTTACATAACATAATCACACAACCGTGTTCCCATAATTGCAAACATCTTACCACCTTTGCGAGTCACAGTCCCACCTCACTCAAGGCACAGGAATTGTGCAAGAGAACAAATTGTCCACATTATAAAAATTAAGTTCTCCCATGTTAGAAATATCCAAAAGTGATCTCAAATCCCAGTTTGGGTTTGCTTACAAATTTACTTGCAAAATGTATGTAGTTCATGCAGTGCTTACCATATTTTCAGTGATAAAGATAATGAAATCATAATGTCTTTTCAATTCACCGTGCTATTTTTATTACCACCAGCACTGTTGTAGGTTCTCTCCTAGTACTAGTTGTTTTTATTAAAATGTTTCTGTGGAATATGGAGGTATTTTGTTTTCTTTTATTCATCCACATTTCCCATTTTCTGTGCACTACAAGGACACACACTATGTAAGATAATGGCCATTGATGTGAAATACACTTGTCTCAGATAAAGATTTTAATTTTTTTATTAGAAGATAGCAAATGTTTACCCTCTGATTAAAAAGAAGTAACTTTTCTTGAATCAAATGTTTCAGCAAAATATGATATTGTTACACATAAATATGCTATGAATTATGAATAAATGCTAGAATTGAAATAAAAATATGGCTTGATGAGGTATTTCTCTATATGTATATATAAACATACACATAGTATCTAAATACATAAAACTAAATGTGTGTTTGTACATATATCTACCATTATAATTCTGGGTTTACCATAGTTATCTCTTACTGTTATTGTCAAGCTTTTCCTTGTACAATCCAATAAAACAAACAAAGAAGACACTACTGAGTGTTTTGTCTGCCCGAGTATATTTACAGTAGATTCCTTTTTTCCAGCAACTGTTCAAATTGACTTCAGGATATTATGAGTACCATATAGAATTTTAAAGAAATACTTATTTACTGAGGAGAAAATCCCCCCAGTATATTTAAGGCACTGATTCCTTATGTCTGTGTACCATGCACAGGGTGTTATGTATGTGTACTTATAGCATATATAATTTATAAGATTTTAGACAAGTTAATTAAAATCTTGAAGCTTTAGCTTCTTCATGCATAAAACAGGAGATAATTGCAGAAATTTCCTTAAAGAGTTTGATGATTTAATATATACAAATCACTTGTACACTGCCTCATGCATGCTAACCATTTAATAAATATTATTTCCTGTTTATAATGTATAAAATGGGGCTTAAAGCAC
Organism: Dinomys branickii; assembly: GCA_004027595.1. NCBI lineage: Eukaryota > Metazoa > Chordata > Mammalia > Rodentia > Dinomyidae > Dinomys > Dinomys branickii. Next base: position 10,771 of record PVLD010022295.1, on the reverse strand, counting down.
TGGTTTATGTATAATCTCACTTGGTTCACAGATAGATCTGTGATATGGGAATTAACTTTTAAACTTTGTTTAAGAAGTAATGGAACGTTGGAGATACTGAGAAACAGTGCTGGGTTTGCGTATCCAGGCTCTTGACTCCAACCCCACAAACGTCCTGTTCTCCCACAGCTACCAGGAGGATTAGAAAGGCATGTGTGATTTCGAGCCAAAGAGTCCCCAAGAGCTCATGTGTCTGGAAGGTGACTGGTGTGCTATGCTTGTGAGACAGGTCACTGGCAGCGTGATGTGAGAGGGTGTAGCGCCCCTGGGGCTTCCTCTTGGCTCCCTGCTTCTTGGCTGCCACGGGATGAGCAATTCCCTTGAACCATGCTCTTTCTCCTTTGGAGTCTGATAACTATGGACTGGACCCTCTAAAACTGAGCATGTAAATCAATTCTCCTTTTAGTTGCGGTGTGGGGTATTCTGTCTCAGCACGGGGAAACGACTCAGGCAAGATGCATCCCACTGGAAGACAGATGCTTCCACCTCTCCAGCTAACCCTGTCTGCCTAAAGTATCACCTCCACTCAAGCAAGCTGCTCTGAAGGGCATTTCTTTTTTTATTTGAAGGCAAAAATAACTAAAACAGAATAATGAAAACAAAGACATAAATAAAACAATACAAAATCAATAAAAATGACAGAACTTTTAACCAAGGTGATAGGAAATTAACAATGGTTGTTGTATTATATATTGTTTTCCTCAAAGTAGTTGTATCCATCATTTAAGGACACTGAACTGGGATCTCTGTGAAAGTTTACCTAGTACTGCAGGATAAACCGAGTGAGAAAAAAATGCAAATATTTTGTGGTTTCTGGACCCACTCCCTCTCCATTTAGCAACTTACTTTATGAAAAGGGATACTTTTGTTCGATTTCTGTTTTGTTTTATTTGTATTCTCAGTTTTGTCAGAGGCACTTGAGAAGCAAGGGGACCCAGAACAGCTCCAGGCTCAACCCTTCCCTCCTATTTCAATGTGCGTAAATTATTTTCACTCTGTACTTCAGCTTCTTCAGCTAGGAAAATCTGGTATTACACTGATTTTCTGCTTGAAACATGTTATTATTCCATAAATAGCAAGAAAACTGAGTAACTTCTTGAAATTTCATTGATCAAATTAAATTTTGCAGTCACATAATTAGAAAGAATTGAATATGAACATAAAACAGAGCTTTTCTTTTACTCTTTTAAGAAACCAGCTCTTGATTTCAAAAAGGAAATCAAAGCTCCCTGCAGTCACTGCAAAGAATCTTTGAAATTTTGTTCTGTGTTTTCAGGATATTGATATCTACACTTGAAGTCATATCTAGTAGATATGAACATCCTAAAATCTGTGTTCGACATGAGGTCTATAAATATTTCCCGTCCTTCTTTATTGTTTATGCCTCTAATTTAATGAGGCAGAACTGGAGAACACATCCGGTCTCTTTACATGAGACTGCCACATGCTTTCTGCTGCCTCGTTGTCACTGTTGAAAACTCTGGGTCTATCTTACTCTTCTGTATTTTTATAACTACATGCTTGCAGCACACTGTGAAGACATTCACTGTGGGTAGCTGGTACGTGTGTGACACATTTTATTTCTCTTTACATCACCTTCCCCTTTCCTTCCCATTTGCCAAGATGTACCTCTCTATTTTCTTGGGTCCATTTTGCACTCTGATTTATCTATATTTGGTTTTTGTGTGTGGGTCTTTTTCATTTCCATTATAGATCCAAGGTGCATTCATTTTCCTACAAATGACTCAAGTTTGTGTCTTTGTTTGTGGCAAAGTAGTGGTCCATTGAGTATAATTATACTCTGACTGAAAATTTTACTTTATTTAGAATCATAAATCTGTATAAGGAAATAAAGTTTCCGGGATTTCTTTTGTCCAAATGTCTAAATATTGCTTTTGATCTATTTTTTTCAAAACATTTTCAAGGTTGTTTAATGTTTGAAATATCTGAAGTCTAATTTCTAAATCAGATTATTTAAAAAGGGATTATATGCCAATTTAGGACATCACTTCTGATATTCGTGCTGCATTTGTCCAACATACATATTAATGAACCTGGCTCTTGACAGTGACTGTAGATGTCACAGCACATTTTCTCCACCGTCTAGAGCTGGCACAGTAGCCGTTCCATCATGAAGCCAGGCCGACACCTCTCAGTTTCTCGTCCCTTCATCCCAGGGCCGTGCTGTCTAATTCTGTATTTAGAGATTACTGAAGCCCTACCTGTCTCCCTTTTTGTACTGTGAGCTCCATGAGGTCCGTTGGTTTCTCTGCGTTGCTCAGCACTTTGTAAGCATTGTAATTTATTCTCCCCCACTTCAGACTCTATACTACCTCAGAGTAGCATCATGTACCTGTGGGTTTATATCCTGAGTTCTGTCCATTAAAAGAGTGACTATTCAAGCTAAGCTTTACAAACATTTAGACTCTCTCATTAATATATTATGGGTCTCCTCCTATCCCTTTACAACACCCTGTTATGACTGTTAACTCCCTTCTCTGTAGCAAAGATATATTGGGCATTTTTAATACCTTGTGTACATAAGCAATATTGACTAAAATAATTTTTTAAATTTTAAATAGAGTAGTAAAAAACAACAATAGCAACGTACCAACATCACAGACATAAACAAAACAAATCATGACCACTAAAAGTGATACAGGGTTTCAAAACAAAATGATAGCAATTAACAGCTGTTGTTATATTATATATCTTTAGTTACGTTGCACAGAATACCAGATGTAAGAATGGAAGATTGTTCAAACCATTAAAGATAATACAAATTATTAAATAAAGCTTTAGAGATAATACAGTTTCACTAGACAAGATGGTAGTAATTCACCAATGTTTGTTCTACTGCATATTGTCTTCAAATCAGTTGCTCAGATTATCGAATATAAGCATGCAAAATTGGTCCAAATATAAAAACATTTAAGCACTGTTCCTTTCAATGTATAATCAGACATCGGCAGTACAGTTATCCCAGCTATTCTTCTATATACATTCTCTCTCTGTCTCTCTCTGTCTCTCTCTCTCTTCTTTCTTTTTCCTTATTTCCCTCTTCCCAGTTGTTCCTTCCTTTGAGAAATCTCTTTCCTTTTCCTATCATCTATTGTATGTTTTGAGCTTTACTTACTCTTTCAGGTTCCTACACTAGGGAGACAATAAGATGTTTACACATGTGAGTCCGATTTATTTCACATTTGAGTATGGTTTCTAGTTGTATATATTTACCTACAAAAGCCTCGAGTTTATTTTTTATAGCTGAGTAATACTCCATTATATAGAAATACCACATCTTTTTATCCATTCTTTAGTTGATGGACATTTGGGTTGTTTCCAAGATTTAGCTATAACAAATTGTACTGCTATAAACATGGGTGCAAATATATTGCTGTGATATGTTTTTAATTCTTCTGGGAAAATACCCAGAAGGAGAATAGCTGGGTTAAGTGGGACATCTAATTCTAGTTCTGTGAGGAATCTCCACACTGATTTTCATAGTGATTTCACCAATCTACACTCCCACCAACAGTGGAGAAATGTTCCTTTTTCTCCATAGCCTCTCCAGCATTTTATTTTGGTTGATTTATTGATGATAGTCATTCTTCCTAGGGTTAGACAGAATCTCAGTGTTGTTTCAGGAAAGTGCTTGGGCCACTGAGCTATCTCCCCAGTTCTTAGTGTTGTTTCAATTTGCATTTCTCAAATGACTAATGATGTTCAACATTTTTTCATGTATTTATTCACCAATAGTATGATTTTTTTTTAATTCTTAGTATTTTCTAGATAGAATTCCCTCATCTGAGATGCATTTGGCTAAAATTTTTTCCCAATTCATGGGTTTTCTTTTCACTCTATTGCTGATTGCTTTTGATGTGCAAAAACATTTCAGTAAGATGAGATTACAGTTATTGATTCTTTGAAGTATTTGCTGTGCATTTTGTGTTTTGTTCATGAACTCTCTGCCTACTCCTATGTCTTTAAGATTTTTAGCTACTTTTTCTTCCAATAGATTTAGTGTTTCTATTTTAATATTTAGATCTTTGAGCCATTTTGTCTTTAGTGTGGTGCATGGTGGAAGACATGGGCCTAGTTTTAGTCTTTGGCATGTTTAAACCCAGTTTTACTAGTAGCATTTATTAAAGAGGCTATCTTTCTTCCAGAAAACATGTTTGGCCCCTTTGTCAAAGGTGACTGAGTGTGTTTGTAGTTGTGTCTGCAACTTCTAATCTGTTCCATTGACCTTCAGGTCTGTTTTTGTGCCAGTACCATGCTGATTTTATCATAATTTTATCATAGTAATTTTTTAGTATAATTTCAAGTCAGGAATTGTGATGACTCATGCCTTTCCTTTGTTTGGCAGGATTGTTTTTGCTATTTTAGGCCTCTTTTCGTTCCAGGTAAGTTTTAGGAATGTTTTCTGCTAGATCTGTGAGGTATACTAATGGTGTTTAATAGGGATTGTGTTAAATCTGCACAACAATTTTGGGAGTATGACCATTTCACAATGTTAGTTATTCCTATTCATGATCAAGTAATATCTTTCCATTTTCTGACATCTTCTCAATCTCTTTCTTCAGAGTACTATAATTTTCACTTTATAGATCTTTTACTTTTTTTGGTAGATTGGTACCTAAGTATTTCATCTTTTTGGATGCTGTTGTGAAAGGTGTGGTTTTCCTACTTTCTCTCAGTCTGTTTATTGTTTATGTACAAGAATGTTATTAATTTTTCAGTGTTAACTTTATTTCCAGCTACTTGACTAAATTTTTTTATTAAATCTATAAGCCTTTTGGTAGAGTTTTGTGGGTCTTCAATGTAGAGTACCATGTCACCTGCAAATAATAACAATTTCACTTCTTTCTTTTCTAGCCTTATTCCTCTTATTTCTCTGTCTTGTCTAATTGCTTTGGCTAATATTTCCAGAACTATATTGAATATGAGTGGTGACAGTAGACATCTTTGTCTTGTTCCAGATTTTAAAGTGAAAGCTTTCAATTCTTGACCATTTGGTATGATGTTAGCCATTGGTTTGTCATAAATGGCTTTGATGAGGTTGAAGTAAAGGCCATCTGTTCCTATTTTCTATAGGGTTTTTATCATGAATGAGTGTTGGACTTCATTGAAGGTTTTTTTCTAGTTAATTTTAATTAATCTAGTTAATCTAGTTTTTTAATTCGAAAAAAATAGGATTCAAAATTTTTATGTGTTTCAATAATGGTGTGATAAATGTATGTTTTTACTTAAAAATTAAGAAAATTAAGATTATATAACCAGATTGTTACACTTTCCAGAGGAAAATAGCATGCACATTTTAGAATATAGTTTGAGTGTTTTTTTCTAAAACCACTTTAAGCCAATTTAAACATGCTACAGAATACCAATTTATACTTGATATCATACCAAGTCAGAATGCTTTACCTCTCAGTCAATCTAAAACACACCTACTAGTAAGCAATTTCATATATAGAACAGCTTAGTCTTTCTCCTCTCATTGATTTCAGAGGTTTTTTTCATTTTTGCTTTTTAACAGCTTGGCTATAATTGCTTTAGTGAGTTTTCGTTTGTATTTATCCTGCTAGAGGTTCTCTGGGATTCTGATTTATGCAGTTTATTAACTCTTAATAATTATGGAAAATTTGTACGAGTTACCTTCAAATGATATCTTTGTCTGTAATCTTAGACATTAAAACTAAATTCTTAGTCATAACTTTCCTTAATCAGTTGCAAGCACTTGTATCTGTCATTCCCTTTGAAACGTCTGATTTTCCTTGTACAATGGAAATATGCTCTTCCCTAGCAAATCTTGTAATGAGTATAAATTTAATGCTGAAAAAAACTAAGAGGCAAAGTCTTAAATGTTTGTGCTTTCCAAGATCTCAACGTAGTGAAATGCCACTCAAACAACTTTTTTTTGGAGACAGTTTCTTGTTATATACTTCAGAATGACCTTAAACTCACAACGTAGTGAGTTTATTATAAACCAACTTGGCTTGAGACCAAACTAATGGTCTAATGGTTGGTCTCAAACTAACGGCAATTCTCCTGCTTCAGCCTCTAGAGAGCTGGGATTGTGGGTGCTGCTATGCCTAGCTAACAATTTTTTGAAAGAATTTGGTTGACATACTTAATTATATGATGTCTTAAAAGCAAAACTAAAAGAAATAACAAAACTCAATCTCAGTTACCATGCAGAAACAAAACCTGTTCTATGCTAGGGTACTGATTGTATCTCAAAATGGATGGTATCAAGTGGAATGAAACCTTTTTTCTCTTGTATTTTATGTCTTCTGCTTTTTCCCTAAAATTAAAAATGAAGAAAGCTAATCCTACTGTATGCTAATAAGCTACTTCAAGGAAACTTCTATTTCATATTCAGTTCAAAGCCTTGGTAACATTTACAATAATTTAACAAGACTGAAATAATTCCCTTTTTAAATGGGATTTCAACATCCTACCTCGGGTGCTCATAATAATGTTTAATGACAGGTAACTTGTTAGCTAAAAGACTGAAGTAGACGATGGGGCATAAATTTACCTCTGTTAAGTCATCACACCACTTAAATATATCAACATTCTCAGCAAATCCAAAAAATCAGTGACTCACATTTTTGCAAGAAACCAGCTCTGCTTGGCAGTTTTTAGTATAGCTTATTGGAAAATTGCAATGCTTGTTAAATAAACAGGGTGGAAAATTGATGTGATTGCAATAAATGTTTGATTTTGCTGTTGTTTTATTTAATCTGTATGTGTATGTTTGGAAGAAATTTCCTGGTACTCCCTGGGTAACACACTTCAGTCTCTTTGTAAGTGCATTGCTAGCATTCAGAGGAGTACATGCATTTCAATTTGCCGGCACAGGCAGTGGCTACCTACTGGTTAGCAAATCTAAGCCTGCTTCCTCCCACTTGTGTTTCTCCTTCTATTAGGGCATATTACGTACGTAACTTCTATAAAAAAAATTCTCTTTTAAGCAAACAAACTCCTTATAGACACTTCAGATCATTTTGTGAGGGAATTAAAATTTCATGGGTAACTATCAAATTTCTATGTTATTATTAATATTTTTAACATTTTATAATATTTCACAAGTGTGAAAATCCATTAATGTGCATCTCATTAAAAATATAATGGCATAACATTAGGATAAGAATTGTGTTCAATAAATGAAATAATTTAAAGTGCTTAGTGCTGTATATAAAGTATAAAAGTCACTCAAAAACTTTATCTTTTTTTTCTGGGGATAAAACAGCTATAATCACTTAGCCAAAAATGAAATAAAACGTGAAATAAAGAATATAATATATAAAACTTATAACCTTGGCTTTTATTCCACTCATCTTTATGGCATTCTCACAACATTAATGTAAATATATGTACATTTAAGAGAAAAAATCCTTTGGTATGACTGTTTTGCTAAAATAGAATTTTACTGTCTCTTTCTGATTTTTCTGGAATAAAATTTGTAAGGCAGGATTTACTATTTTACTTAAATATTTGGTAAGGATGTTCCATCAAACTGTCAAATGTCCATATTTGTTTGTGTTTGTGTGTGTATACTATTTGAAATAATTAAAATATTTAATCCACAAAAACCTAGTATTATTTTCTTTATGTCTGGTGAAGATTAACTAAGATGCATAGTCTAGATATTTGTTTAGTTTATATTAATTGCATTTTGTATTTGAAAATGCCATTTTGACATCTATGACTTAGAAAACATGCATGTCATTTTGTTTCTAATTTAGTTTATATAGATACAATGAAAGTGGTAGATTTATAAAAATATTAGGTACTACTTTTATTGGTAAGATGATGAAGAAAATGATATTGTAACTCATAAATGAAACTACTTAGGAGCTTATTTATAGCTGTCTCCATGTTGTGGGAAAGTTGTAGCCGATCTGAAAACCACAGAGCAAATATTCTACTTAGTGGTCATTATTTGAAATATAATTACACTTAGTTATAATAGAAATTTAATTTTATATGTTTAAAATGTTTTACTGTGAAATGTATGAGAGAACTGAAAAGCTGTGCAGTAATGGGATTTTAATGAAAATAATTAAGCCACTTTGTGCCAGAGATATTTAGAAGAAAAAAACTCAGTGCTAAAAGCTCTTTAGTGACCATCAGAGGAATGCTGAGAGTAAATATTAGTAGGAAGAAATGTTTATTACATGTGTATACTTGGTATTAAAGACAAAATTATTATGATCAGATTAACTGGAGAACACAGATTTAAAAATTAGTAAATTCTCTTCTCATTCAGTAGATTTATGTGGTCACTTTTAACTGTCAGGAATATATCTCCTTTTCCCTGTTTTCATATAGGGCTTTTAGGAATTTTGTGTAGAAATAGGAGATACCAATTTGCCTTTTTATTCATTTTCTTCCTATAGACTATATTTTAATGTAGTAAAAAACTTTACCTTAACTTTTTCTTAATTATGCTAACATTTTTAACAATTCATTTTATTCAGATTCTTATGTTAATTTTTATTATTACTGAAATGACTTTTCCTATCTTTTGATTTTTATTGACAAATATTTTAGTTGAAAGATAAAAAACATTGCTCCTGGTAATCACATATTTAATTTTAAATCTCTCTGAGTAGAACTTGTAAAATTATCAATATCATTTAAATAAGCAAAATCATTACATAAGAATTTACCACATAACATTAATTGTAAAATAAAAGAAATACTCTAACTCAATGTAGGAACAAAAAGAAATTCTATTTTATAACACTGTCTAGAACTTTTATCCCAGAGGTTTTCTTAAGAAAGCCTAAAAACTTGATTGTTAGAAACCCCACAATAGCCAATGAACCTACATCCTTGGGGTACAATCTGAATTATCTCAAGCTTTTCAAAGATCCAAAGCGAATTGTATGTCTCTATGAATTGTGATTAAGAAAATGCCATGAATACTGCTTCTAAGTATTTACCCAATAAAAAGGCAGACTCATAAAAACATGGTGTGTCCTCAGCCACCTTACTCAAGGGATGGGTACTGTGCCACCTGTCACTTCCCCCAAAGTCAAAATGACCATAAAAGATTTTGAATAGATTTGGTCATTGAGGCAGGCACAATAACACAACTAAAAACACTCAGGAAAGAGGGCTTCCAGAACTGCCCCAGACAGGAATGATAGGGTAAGTGCATTAAAGGCAGGGTGGCATTGTGTGTGTGTGTGTGTGTGTGTGTGTGTGTGTGTGTGTTACTTTGAGGAGGATTAATGACAATGTATCATTTTAGTGTAACAAAATTCAAAAATTCAAATATTCACCACAATTTTTCATCACACCTGCTGCTCTCTTGGCTTCCTATAATGGAGCTCCACTAGGCCAGCATGGTCTTGGCTGTTGGGTGAACACCTAGAAAAATGTATGGACCATACCATGTATCAAATACTCTCCTCCAAAAGCAGATAGGCATCATCAACAATCTCTCATTAATCTCTACAGGCCTATGCTCTCCGTACAGAGGGGAGATAAACTAATACAGATGTTTTAAAAATCAGTAGCCAGTTTTATATGGTAATTTGTGAAAATATTTTTAGGTGGTAAATAGCTTTTACACAATCCAGTAAAAATGACCAAAAATCATTTGGGAATGATTGAAAGTAAGACTATCTTAATAAAAATAAAAATAGAGTACATAGTTACAAATAAATAAGAAATACATGGAAATGATAAGAAGAAAATTATAGGAAGATGTTTTTAAAGTTCTGCCAAAAATGCAGTGATATGTATTTAATTCACCATGTCAGTGCTAAAACACTTAAACATTAAAGAAAAAGAAAAATATTAAAGTAACAATGATAAATCTCAGTATGATCATTTTATAGAAAATCTGTATTTCAAAATTTTTCATAAAAAAAACAAATTGACAAAACCTGCCAATAAGTAAAATAGAGGATGGGGCATTTAAAAGTACTCAACATTACTCACCAGAAAATGAAAACACAAGTGGAATTATTAACAAATCCTATAATAGGCTATTTACTAAATTTAATACAAGTGGCAAATGGGCACACACATAAATATTCAAACTCACTATCAATCAAAAACGCAATTTAGCATGAATGCAAACCAATTTTTTGCCTATTGAATTTGAAAAGGATTTTAAAAATCTAATTCACTAGGTAGAAGGTGAAGGAAAATGAGTACTTGAAAGCACAGCTGACAGGCATATTAATTGCTAGAAATGTACTTTAACTTAGAAATATTTACCAGAAACTTTGAAAATCATGCTGTTTTATTTAGAGGAGTTTATCATAAGTGGACAACCAAAAATGCATGCAAGAATTTGATTAATGCCAAATGGTATATAATACAAAAAATATAGAATGAAAATTCTACCAGGGACAGGCAAAATAATTTTTTAATACAGATACAGTACTCCAAAACCAAATGCCGGGACTGGGGGAAGATGGCGACCAGGTGAGCAGCAAGGGAGCGAGCCTCTTTGATAAACACCACCAGCTCGAGACAGACTTGGCGAGCATGAATACCGGGACCTCAGCTGGGAAGTTTAAACTGGGCGTATTTCTCTGAGATGCCGGGGGAGATGTGGTAGGGCGGACCAGGCTGCCGGGGCAAGACGTGGAAAAGTCCCAGACGCTGGGAGCCGGGGACGATCCCCGCGGGGAAGAAGCTGGGATCGGTCCAAGCGCAGTGGGAGCGCGGCCGCCTCGCCCCCCCCCCCCCCCCCCCCCCCCCC
>PVLD010022294.1:0-20723 GCA_004027595.1 Dinomys branickii | reverse complement strand
TAAATATGTTTTTGATTTGGACCATGATGATAGTAACAGAAATGTATGTATTTGTGCAAAAAATACCAAATTTTATGCATTAATTATCAGGGTTTTGTATACCAATTGTACCTTAATAAATAATAAATCTGGAATAAAACACAATCAGCCAGTAACAGAGGTATATATATGAACTCTTGCAGTGACTTAATTCATCTCAGAGCAGTGATTCCCAGCAAGGGGCCAGGGCTGCAGCAGCAGCAGCAGCATCTAGAAACTTAGGAGTAATGCTGATTCTGTGCCCCTGCCCCAGACTGACTGAGTTGGAAACTCCATTAGCATGGTCCCAAGCCTATGTCTTATTGATATAGGGGAAACAAATGTAACTTCCAACCTGCTAGATGTCACAGATACCAAATAGTGCTCCCAAAGTTGAAGAAAGAACAATGGAGGTTAAGAGTAGGAAAACCTTATTGAGAGAGAGAGAGAGAGAGAGAGAGAGAGAGAGAGAGAGAGAGAGAGAGCTCCCAAGAAGCAGGAGGGACCTGAAAGTGGGTTGCCAATGAGCCCACTTCTCAGAGGAAGTTTAAAAGAGAAAAGTAAGGGGGAAGACGACTGATTGGGTAGTAGAACAATGGAGATGAGGGTGGAGAAAATTAATTGAATGAGCCATTATCTGTATAACTGAGTAACAAATGTGAAGATAACATTATGTAATACAGGATCCAGTGCTAATTCCCTACTTTCCTCTCTATAGTTTGGTATTTCCTTTATTGTTTTTGTGTTAACAAATGCAAAGATAACATTATGTAATACAGCATCCAGTGCTAATTCTCTACTCTGTTCTCCATAATTTTGTATTTCCTGTATTGTTTTTGTGTTATTCTGGTTTATATGTCTCCATTCTTTTGTCTTGAAAATAAAAAATAAAAAAAGAGAAAAATAACAAGGAGGGTACAACATGAGTCAAAACTATTATTAAACAATTAGATTACAAGTATAGCCACTTAGGTAATATTGATCCAATGGGGAAGCAAGTCATGTAGCAATTGTATGTGGAAAGAACAAAGACCTTTATGAAGGGATGGATTGGGGGAGTCCTTGGTCACCCACTGGGGCGACTGATAGCTATCTGGAATTTACCGGACCAGTTGATACCAATTATCTCATCCCCTGGAAAGGTATGTAGACCTGCCCATTCCATTTTTATCTTGATCAAAGCCTCCAATAGATGCACCTCTGACCACAGTTGCAGTATGTTCTTATCTTCTGCACTGACTCCTCTGAGGGCCTAGCCCTGGCTGTCTATAATACTTCTACCTAATTTAGGTATCTGTAATATCCCCTCCAGAAGAGGTACCCCTGTCTGCCATGAGGGGGAGGGGGTGATGATAATTTTGGCTACTTCTGGCTGAAAGGGGTCATAATTACGATTGGTAGTTACAGATACTCTCTAGATGGTCTATCTAAGGCCGGGCATGGTGGCACACACCTGTAATCCCAGCACTCGGGAGGCTGAGGCAGGAGGATTGTTGCAAGGCCAGCCTGTGCAACAAAGTGAGCTCAAGGCCAGCCTGAACTGCATAGGGCGACTCTGTCTCAAAAAGACAAAAAAAAAAAAAAAAAAAAGAAAGAAAGAAATAGGTGGTCTATCTAAAGGCCCTTGATAGACATATAGGTTTAAGTCTGAAGGAGACAAGGCTGAAGAAACAGTTAAGTATGCATCAGCCAAATAATAGGATGAACAAGACTATTATGAATACAACCAACAAATATTTCTACCAGGAAAAGACAGCAATAGCCTAACACAAATTGTGTAAGGAAAAGGTCTTTAGTGGATTTTAGAATCAGATATGGCATTAACCTGTCATTTAAAATCTTGAACAACCATTGACATATTAGCATAAGAATCAGGAATGTACACACAACATTCAGATTTTACAACTGTGTATCTCTTTATGCTGCTGTTAGGTTGTCTAATGTTGTCTGTGGGGGATTGACAACTGATAGTCAACTCATAATCCCCAGCTGAACTGAGTAAGCATGGTGCTGGGTATGGGAGACCTACCTGAGCATTGTTGCCAGCAGCATAAGAGGCAGAACTGGAGAAGAAGTTAGACTGTTGGAAGCTTAGATGAAGCTGTTGGGAGCTGGTAGAAGCTGTAAGGAGTTGTTGGTTCTTTTGGAAGAGCTTCGCATGCTGGCTTTCCTGATGAACTCAGCTGCTTTCATCCTCCAAGGAGCTCAGGGCCTTGCTGGTACTGAGAATAGCTTCGGTTCACTATGGGGGAGCTCTGGTCCTCACCTTGAGCATCACTTCTGGTCTCTGGAGGGGAAGATGGTGCACTACCCAGTCTCCTGAAGATGCTTGCTGCATTGGCTTCCCTGATGAGAATTCAGCAATCTTCTTCCTCAGAGGAGCTCAGGACCTCACTGTTGCTGAGGACAGCTGTGGTACTTTTCAGGGGAGCTTTCGTTCTTACTTTGCATGTTGCTTCCTGGCTCCAGTGTAGATCCCTCAGCATGCTAACACAGATCATTCATCCCCCTGGCACAGACTTCCTAGATTCCACCACTGACCTTTGGGCCTTCCCAGCATAGATCCGTGAAACAGGCCTGCATGAGATATTGTTGTGGGCTCTGGACCTCCAGCTGGACTCATGGGAGGCATTGTTATGAGCTCTAGGTCTTCACCTGGTCTCATGCAGGACATTTCTATGAGACACAGGCACTGGACTGGATTTATTGGTCTTAGTGTGTAGACAGATTTCCTGTACTCTGTATATCATTCTTTGGGTGGCTATTATAAATAATCTTGTAAAATATGTGTCCTGTATTATATTGTTTCCCTTGCAAAATATTCCGCAAACCACTACATTGTCTTAGTTACTTTTCTCATTTCTGAGACAAAAATACTCAACACCTAAAGTTAAAGGGGGAAAGCTTTCTTTAGTTCACAGTTTGTAGAAATTTCAGTCCAGGCAAGGTGGCAGATGGCAGAAGGGCAAACATTCATGGTGGAGGAAGACAGCAAAAGCAACAAGCAAAGAAAGAGAGATGACCATCCTCTTTCTGTTCCTTATTTTGTATGTAGGCTACCAACCCTAGGAAGGATATAGTACTCACATGCTTAATCCCAGCATTGAACCATGAATCAGTCACAAACTCTAGATTCAACCCCCTCTAAAAAGCCTGCCCCCATGACTGCATAAGGCTTTGGGGGCATATCTAGACACAAACCATAACAAATGTCATCTGATTTTGGAGGATATCTGGCCTCATTAATTTTACTTCTTCATTTAGGAAAGAGAGACAAGTTGAGATGTCATTTAAGGCCCATTCAGTACAGTTAGCCAAGGTCTTCATGTGTTGCATCATATCTTCTAATCCAAGTGAAGGGACAAAGGTAGAAGCCAAACAATCAGACTAGTTAAGTGCACTTTTAGATCATCAATGTCAGGGATGGGGTAAACTTACAGATTTGTCAATATTTTTCACACTCCTGCTTTGTAACCACACAAGCCGTAGTGTGCATCTCTCTATGCATCCAGGAAATAGCCAGGACCACAAATTGTTCCATAGGGCCAATGAGTGCCACTGGGGGCTTTCCATCTAATTCCAGAGTGATTAAACCAGTCTTGTTGATTGAGTGTACATTGCTCAGTGGGTGTCCATCCCAAGTAGTTAACAGAGTTAAGCCAATGAAAATAGGAGTGATTTCTTTGTTTAAAGTCAGCTTGGATGCCTCTGGCACTGGGTGAGCTCTGGCAGCCACAGCTTTAAGACATGCAGGCCATCCCTTTACTACAATGTCTGATTTGTATATGTGCTGCTGAAGTGAGCACAAAAGTGTCTAATTTGTGACTCAGATACTCTACAGACTCTTCAGAAGGTCCTTCATCCTGCATAAGCACTCCCAAATCCATGTCCCATCTTTCATCAACATATAGATGGAAATAGTGTCCTGTCAGTAGGCTCAGTGCTGGAGCATTTAGAAGTGCTTGTTTAAGGTTCTAGAATGCAGTTTGAGTCAGGTTCCAGGTTAAAATATGTACTTGCCTTTTAAGCTTCCTTTACGAGCTGAGACAGGGGCATGCACTCTCACCATACTCTGCTATCCAAAGATGACAAAAGCCTGTAATTCCTAGGAATCTCCTTAGCTGCTTTAGGGTCTTGGGTTGCAGGAAGCAAGATTGCTTTAATTCTCTCTTCCCATAGCCTTCCCCTTACATATGATAAGACTCAAGTATTTTGCCTGAAGGCTGCAAAGTTGTGCCTTAGACGTAGAGACATTATAATATCTGTCTGCTAGGAAACTCAGCAGATCATGAATGTCTTGGCTTGAAGACTCTTCTGTGGGTGCACATAACAATGCATCATCCACATATTTCAGGACTCTGAGTTGGGAGAATTCAAAACATGCCAAGTCATGGGAAAGCACTTGTCCAAAATGATGAGGACTGTTTCTGAACACTTGAGGAAGCATAGTCTAAATCAGATGAGAGGCCTGGTAATGAAGACTTTCAAAGGCAAAATAAAATGGGAATTTGTATGTAAAGGAATATGAAAGAAGGCTTCTTTTAAATCTAACACAGAAAACCAACTGGCATCATCTGGGATCTGAGAAAAGAGAGTGCACAGGTTAGGTACCACTGGGTGGATTGGCACTACTGCCTCATTTACCAATATAAGCTCCTGTACTGATCTCCACTCTCCATTGGGTTTTTCAGTTCACAAGATTGGAGTTTTGCAAGTGCTATTACAGGGTATAAGTAAACCTTGTGCCCTTAAATCATTGATTATAGACAACAGTCCTTTCATAACTTCAGGCCTTAGAAGGTATTATTTCTGGTGATAAGGTAAGGAAAAACAGTAGGCTCTTTAAAATATATATAATGGCCAGGCATAGTGGCACACACCTGTGGTCCCAGAACTTGGGAGGCTGAGGCAGTAGGATTTCTGTGAGTTCCAGGCCAGCCTGGGCTGCAAGGTAAGTTCAAAGTCAGCCTTAACTGCATAGTTAAATCCTGTCTCAAAAAGACAAAAAAAAGAGAGACATACTTACGTTGGGGCAGCTTTTATTGCTCCTTCTATTTTACCTTTAGTTGCCCATATTTCAGAATTTATTTCTATCTCCATGAGGAGGAGGCAGTATACCTGGTCTGGGTGCATGTATATTACAGCATTGAAACAAAATAAGATATCTCTCCCCAAGAAGGGAACTGCATATTCAGGCATAATTAAAAAAGAATGGGAAAAGAGAAAGCCATCACAGTTACAGACCAAAGGTTGTAAGAAATAGAAAGTTACCTCCTCTCTAGTGACTCTTTCTACTGAAGTATGACAGCTAGAAGAAAGGCCAGGGTTGAAAACAAAGACCAAGAGACACATATTAGTGTCCAGAAACAGCCTGGTTTTGTTTCCCTCTATAGCCATGATTACTCAGGGCTCTTCCCTGGAGATGACAGTCTGGCCACTGCGAGAAGGCAGAGAGTGCTCTGGGATCCTTCAGTTTTGCTGGCCCACCTAGTGAAATGGGTCTAATCCATGGGATTTCTGTCTCAGAGGGCAGTCTAACTTCCAATGGTCACCTTTGCAATCAGTGGCTCAGGGGCCTTTTGTTGCAATGGTTTTTATCACGTCCCTCATAAGGTGGCTTTGCTTTCTGCAACAGTAGCAGGTGAGTTTAGTCATCAAACTCTTCTCAGAGCTCTGAGAATCAGACTTAGAATTTATTTCTTTTAAGTCTACAACCAAGGCAGCCACTTTCCCTTGGTCTTTTTGGTTTTTTCCCCCTGCCTTCCTCCTGGTCTTGATTACAAAATACTGAGAGGCAATTCTCACTAAAGTATCAAGTGAGTTATCTTTTGAAGCTTTTGAGTTATCTTTTGTAGCCAATTTTTGTAGCTTTTTCCTAATATCTGAAGCTGAGTGTATAATAAGCTTGTCTTTAAGAATAATCTGTCCTTCTATAAAATCAGGAGCCAGAGACATGTTACATCAATGCCTCTTGTAAATGATCTGAGAAGGCAAAGAGGTTCTCATATTTCTCCTAATGAATAGTTGACAATTTAAAATAATTGGAGGACTTAGTTCTTGCCCTTCTTAGACCTTCAGGAATGCATGTCTGAAGATGTCTCCTATTCCAGTCTCCAATCTGGTTGGTAGGCCAATAGGGATCTTTTATATGGACTCCTTGGGCTCCAGTAGGAACCAGCTGTTCCCCTGGTTATCTACCTTCTAGCCTTCTAAACTTAGCAACATGATATTCATCTCCAAATGTGATGCCAACCTGTAATACTGCTTGTCTCTCATTAGATGATAATATTTGATTTAAGAGCAGTATTATATCTTTCCAGTCCAGTTCATAGGTCTGAGTAAGACCCTTAAAGACCCCCATGTACTTATTAGAGTCATCTGAAAACTGTCCCAGCTCTTATTTGATCTGTTGTGTTCACTGATAGCAAATGAAGGGAGCTTTAGGCTCAGTAATAGTGAATGAGGCTTTAATTAAGGTTGTCTTGGAAACCTCAAACTTAGAGTCCAAAGAGCAAGGAAAGGGAACCTCAGGCTCAGTAATAATAGATGCATCCAATTGTGCCTTAAAGGGCCAGAGGCATCTGGTTTTCCAGTGGCTTATATCTACATTTTGAACACAACAAAGGATCATCTCTTGATGGAAGGAAAGTCTGAATATAAGGTAGTTCTGACCATTTTCCCTCTCTTTCCTAGTACAATTCTAGTTGTGAAATGGTATCATAATCAATACTTTCCTCTGCATTCCATTTTTCCTCTAGGGGGTAGGCAGGCCATGCGTGAGTGCCAAAAATATTAAAGAGCTCTTTTTCAATATGTAAGGGTTGAACAATTTCTAGTGTTTAAGAATACATTCCAAAGGAGTGCAAGAATTCAACATTGAGTTTCCCATTTAAAACACAAGAGGCAAATAGGTATCCTTTTAATCCCTACTTGGTTTCTATACCCTTTCAAGACATCCTCTGATGTAGCCAGCTTAGAGCAGATGGTTGCTATCTAGAGAGTGACCAGAAGATATATTGGGTGGGACTAGCCATCCTTATCGACTTGTACCCCTACCTTCTCTGGAAACTCACACTCCTAACTCTAGCATGTATTTCCAAAAGCAGAAGTTGCAATTGATTACAGCTATAACAGTCACATTTAAATAAGGAAACATTGCTAGCAAAACTAAACCAATAATCAAGAGACCTGAACAACTGCTTTCCAATTCTTTAAAAGAGAATGGGGGAAAAATCAATTGGCAAATTGGAAGGGGCTTGAGCACTGCAAAAGAGATCACCTCCAGAGATAGAGAAGCAAGTAATAGCTTGGAAAAACACTGCTCTGGGCCTTAGATGAAAGAAATCCCCAAGACTTTCGTGCTGTGTACTTAATCACTTAGATTATCTTCCTTAGAAGCAAGACAAGGCTAAGTTTTACTCAAAATATACTCTAAAATTTCTGTCTCTATATCTGCAACATACTTATGGAGCTCAAAGTTTAAAATCTGTACCCATTATTCAGCAACCACAACTTACACATTAGTGAAGGTACTTCCCTGCTCTGCACACCTAAATTATGAGAACCAGGCCTAGGATGGGAGACAGACAGCCAAGAGGTTGGGGATTCTCCTTTAAACTGAATGTGTTCCTTATCTAACATGACTTCTCTATCTTTGATGTTAGCAAACATTCATTTTCTATGGGCTCAACTTAAAAGTTCTTAGTTGTTGGATAGGAGTAAAAATTTAAGACAGTTCAAGGCTCTTCCACCTCTGACCTTTAGCAGAAATATGCCTCAAAAAAAAAGGAAAGTACAAAGTGATAGGAAAAAATCAGAAATGAGATAAAAAGGTAGTCTTTTTCTCAAGCTTACAGTGAGTTATTGAGACAATTGCCCATGAGTCATCACCTTCAGCTTGGAAAAGTGGGGAATCTCGAGGGCTAAGATTGTCTCCTAACCAAAGGAAGATCAGACCATAAAGGAAACTGAGGCAGAACAGGTTCAACAATTCCCTCTAGAATGTAGAGGGGGGATTAGGCCACACTGTCTCAGTGAAAATTGTCCCTCTAATCTTAAGAATGACTGCTGACCTTTTGCCTTTGAACTGGCCACTGGGGTCCCATAATTTATTAACAGGCATATACATTTCCTAAATATAAACTAGGTTTCATAAAAAGACCCAGTTTACAGAATTTAATGAATTCACATTTTGATTAGTATCAAAGTCCACTAGGAGATCCCCTAACATTACTTTTTCTTAGCACTGCTATCTAAAATAAGATAATAAACCACAATAGTCAAAACAAGTTAAACAGGTCAAGCAAGGAGCACCAATAAATTCAGTAACTAGTAAGTTGAAAAGCAACATATACAGGACCTTGCCTGCAAAAGTAAAATGCCCCATCAAAGAAACATCACAATCTTCCCATGTTCACAATTTAAATTTATCATTTTAACAAAAAACAATGTGTGAAAAAGACAATGCATAAAAATTCAAGGCATAAGCAATTAACAAACAAGGGTGACAATTTTTGATTGCTCAAACAAGTCATAATCCAGAATCCATAAAGGAAATGCAAACTCTATCTCTTTCCAATTATTTCTTTGGTGCCTCCAAAAGATATAGGGGGAGTAAATGTAACTCCCAACCTGCTAGATGTCAGATAAGCAGAGTTCGTGATCCCCATAATTGAAGAATGAATTCTGAGGATCAACGCAGGTCAAGAGTAGGAAAACGTAATTCAGAGAGAGGAGTTACTGAGAGCAGGAGGGGACCTGAAAGTGGGTTGCCAAAGAGCCCACTTCTCAGAGGAAGTTTAATAGAGTGAAATCATGAGGTGAGTACAACGTGGGTCAAAACTATAATCAACCAATTAGATTACAAGTATTGCTATTTAGGTAATATTGATCCAGTGAGGAAGCAGGTCACATAGCCAGTGTACATGGAAAGAACAAACATCATCTTTAGGAATGGATGGATTGGGGGGTCTTGATCACTCACCAGGGTGACTAGATAGACTATTGGACCAGGTGGTATCAATTATTTTATGCCTTGGGGAGGCATAAATAATAATAAGGTCTACTTAGACCTTATCATTCCATCTTTATTTTAAGGCCTGGCCTCCAACAGATGCACCTCTGGCCACAATTGTAATGTGTTCTTATCCTCTGCACTGACTCCCCTGGGGCCCAGCCCTGTCTGATTGCCTATAATATTTCCATTTAGCTGCCTGCAACATTATCAAACTCTTCAACTGGTTCTGGAGCAAACTATCCTTTTCAAAGCACTGTCATAGGGCATTATTCAATCTTGCCAAACTCTCCCAGTGAGACTTGCCCCATCTTTCATGGGACCCTATTGGTCTTCAAACTGGTCTCTATTTTCCTGAAGGCACACAAACATTTTCCAAGAAAGTTTAAAGAGAATCAGTGTCCAAATCCTTAAGCTCAGTATACAATATACTTTTCCCTAAAACTCATCCACCTGATAGAATATTCATGGTGGAAGCATGAGGCCAGTATTCTCCACCAGCCTTCTTTCCTATTACTAAGGAAAGGGTAAGTCTCACCCACTGACTCTCCCTGTGGTGCATCAACCTGGGAATGTAAACACTTATGGGAAAACAAAGAAGCAATTTGAAATACAGTGCTGATGTTTTAAAAAGAAAAAGTGGATGACTCTAATCAAGACTGAGTGACAAACCTCTTTGCAAGTAGGTGATATTTAATTCTTTGCTTTCCACAAAAATTGAAGAATGTCTCAGTTGTATTTATTGCTAGCTGATTGATCATTGGAAATGTATTTCAGTGTAACTCTTGTATGCTAGTGGTGGGAATGTGAAATGGCACAGTCACTGTGAGAGATACCATTCTGTTTCCTCAAAAAATTAAAAATGAAATTATATGATCCAGCAGTCACTTCTAGTTGTATGCACAAAAGAATTGAAAGTACATTATCTCAAACACTTGTATTCACAGCAGCATCATTCATAGTAGTGGAAAAGCAGAAGTAACCCAGGTGTCCACCAAGTAAAGAATGGCTAAACAAAATGTGGTACATGCATACAATGGGAAATTATCCTGCCATAAAAAGTAAAGAAATCTGACATAATCTACTATGTGGAAGAAACTCTAAGGCGTTATGCTAACTTAATAAGGGAAATCAAGGATGGGATCAAGAGATTGAGAGGTGTGGGAGGGGAGGAAGCAGGTTAAAATAAAGAATGAAAATGTGTTCTGTACATGTACCAGCTCCACACAAGGAATGTAAACACTATGCACTACAAATAGGCACTAATAAAAATATATAAATAGACTTTATCACAAATTAAAAACAAAAACAAATGTTATATGATTCCACACATATAAGGTACATACAACAGCCAAATTTATAGAGAAAGAAAGTAGAATGTTAGCCTTGAGGGACTGGGGGCAGGGGATGGAGAAGTAATGTGTAGTGAGTGAGGAGCTTTCTTTTGGGGAGATGCAAACGTTCTGGTGATGGATGGTGGCGATGACTGCACAACAGTGTGAATATATTCAGTGCCACAGAATCGTGCTCTAAAAGGCCTAAAATGTTTTGTGATATCTATTTTACCACAATAAAAATGTAGCATCTGCCAAAAATGTATATATATTTCAGGGGTAGAAAAACCCTGTACAAATATTTTAATATAAAATTTATTGAGATATCGTGAGATTCGTACAAATTAACTTTGGAGTCCTCAATTCCAAGAGGTGGTGGCCATCAGTTTCCCGAGATTTATTAGTATGATGAACTGTTGCTTAGGTAAACTTTGTCACTGAGATTGCTGCACATGTCCTTTCAATTTCTTCTCTAAGGGCTGGCAGTTTAGTGGGTTTTCTGCAATATACAACATCCTCAGGGGCCTCCACAGGAGAGTAATACCACTTGTTGAAAAAACATGATGCTATCTTTCTCTTCCTGAAGTATGTATCCATTTCGGGGGGCAGACTCTGTACATATCTCCATGATGGTAACTATGTGATTTGGGGGAACAGGTAACAGGAAAAGGATTTTCAAAAGCAGGTGATGTTACTTTAACAAAATCCACTCCTCCTTCTAGTTCAATATATTTATTTACAAGAATGAGGTTTCTTTGTACTTACATCTATAAAAATGAAAAACAAAATCAATGTCAAGTCCTGTCTCCTTCCAGCAATTAACAATAGCTATCTTTGCTGCATGAAATAATTGAACAGAAAAGCCTCATGCACTTCCCTGACATATTTTCCCAAATAAAAACCATACTTTTAAAAATTGTAGAAGTTATTTATCAGAATTTGTAATATATTTATGTTATTTTCATCAGTTGTGCACTACTAATAATTTTTGTGATAAATTAATCCAGAAGAAATTTGTGCACCTATAATCTTATGGATACATGCATTTAACATTTTATTTAAATTTATTTTTAACGGATACATAAAAACATAAAAATTATATTAGTCAGGTAACACGATGGTTCAATACATGTACGTATTGTGTAATGTTTAAATCACAATAGACGTATCTCTGCCTTCAAATATTGATCATATTTTATGGTAAGAACATTCAAAAATCCTTTCCTAATAACAAAACAACTCCTTTCCTTTAGCTTTTTGAAATATACATTGCATTAGCATTACCTATAGATACCCACTCTGCAATAATACATCAGAGTTTCTTGCTTGTATCTACAACCCATTGATCAGCTTCTTCCAAACTCTTCTTCCATCAGTTAAAAGATCTAAGATTTTGATTTGTGTACATAGTTTTTGGTTAAATGATATTATCATATGTGTTAGGGCTTGTGTTTAGATGTCCCCCTAAAGCCTCACATGGTCTAGGTGTGGCTTTTTCAGAGGTAACTGGATATAGAGTGTGTGCTGCTGGAATTGATCCATGGTGCAATGCTAGGCTCCAGGGCACTAGGATTAAGGGTGTGAGTGCTACTCACCCTAAGTAGTCTGGATAACATAAAAGCAGGACTATCTTCTGCCCCATTGTGAATGTTTCTCCTCTGCAAAGCCTGTCTGCCACACCCACCTGCCTTGGAGCATGACTATCATGGACTGAAACTTCTACAAACTGTGATCTAAATAAACCTTTTCCCCTTGAACCTTGGGTGTTGGGAAAACAACTAAGACAATAGGTGGTTAGTCAGAATTTCTAACATAACAGCACAGTAATGCAAGAATCTATTAATCTGCTTGTTAATATATATCTATGATAATTTGCTTTATAAGGACTTATAAATATGTGCTGCTAAAGTGAGCATTAAAGACATAAGATAAATAAATGAATCTGATGCTGGCAAAACAAAAGGATGGGTGGAGAGGAAGGGGAGATAAAGAATTGACATGAATTACATGCACGCATCAATTTCCCACAATGGGTGGAATCATTATATCTTGCAAACATGTACAAATAATTTTTAAAAATCATATTAGGAAATTTTTTAAAGAAAAATTCTATGAAAGAAGTAGAATGTGCATTTAAGGAGAAAAAGAACAATGGCATATTTCTGACTGTTGAAGAAAAGCTTATATATATATAGTTTTAGATTCCTTTGGATATAGAACAGTCTTATTTTAAATGAGAATATCTATATCATGAGGAAAATTACATTTGCAACTCAAAAGTTTAAACTTACAAAGAAAAGATTTTAAAGTCAAATAAAACGTCTGAAAGATGCTTATTTTTTCCAAAATTATTTTTGGGCACAAGTAAGTAAAAATATTTGAATTACTATTTGTTGCAGGTCCTTTCCCATTTCATCTCACACTGGACATGCCGAATTCAAGTCTGACTTATTTTCCTCACCTCTCTTTTATGCATGGAAAGGCCAAGTCCTCTTGATTTCAGATTGAAAATACCATTTTTAGCGAAACTCACTGAAATGTGGGGATTCTGATAGAAATAATAGTAAACCAGGGACAGTTTTGTTCCTTGGGGAAGCTTTGGCAATATCTGCAGACATTTTTAGTTGTTCCCATTGGGTTGGGGTAGTACTAACATCTAGTGGATAGAGGGCATGAAGTCTCTGGACTTTCTACAATTCCTGAAAGGAGGGACAGGTAGATGAAAGTAATAATGGATAAAATGAATGAATGAAGAAATGAATCACTAAATAAACTCGAGCTAGTTCAGGTAATCCTAGAAAAAGTACATATGCGAGGACTGGGCTAGGCCCTGAGAATATACTCTTGAACCTGGCCATCCAAATGTTGCTTTAACCGAACCCACACTTTAGAGTTTCAGGCTAACTCAGTGTCTTTTTCAGGCCAGGAGCTCAGGACTGAAGTAGCAAAGGCTCTTACTTTGTTGAGACCTACATTCCTCTGGCCTTTGGAGTGCTCTAAAAGCTCCCACTTTTTTAATTGCCTGGGTTAGGGTTTCTTTGTCCTCTTGTTGAGTCACTCTTCCTCAGGGAATGGCCTCAAGGCTCTCATCTCCATAACACATCCTTCTGTGTCAAACAGCGCGGAGGCTCAACAGCAGGACTCCAGAGTAGTTGCATTCCATCCCTCTGGTTCCCTCCAGCCAGCAAAGAGGGCAGATCCAGTCTGATTGCCCCAGGGAAAGCTCTTTGCCTCCAATTTCTTTTAAGAGGTAGTATGCACAGTATGCAACCTCTTTAACATATTTGATCCCTGGGTTTTAAAAATCTATGTTCAAAACAGTAGGGTCTGAAAATGTCTTTTCTTCCAAGTAGTTGGTTAGAAAGTTCAGCTATTTAAACAACAACCACATGAAAGTCGTTTCACCAAGGGCTCTAAGAGGCTGCTATTTCCTTTCAGGCTTCTGGCCCATCCTGAGTTCTTAGAGCCTAAAGATTCTATAGGACGATCTCCATGTTTAGGGAGTCTATGTATCCAGATATTCAGTCATGGAGCCTTTCCAATGTCTATAATTAACAATAGCTAAGGTTTATGAATGCTTATCATATGCCAGCACTGTACTAAGCTCTTTCCAAAGGCCAGCCTACTGTGACTGCCATCCAAGAGTGATAGTCACAGGCTAATGAGATTCTCCTTCTATAGGTTATGCAAGTTTTCATTATCTCAGACTTTAAGGCTATCAAGCAAGCCCTTAAAGGAAAAAGCTATTAATTCCCCTTCTGTAAGAAATGTTCCTGACTCTTTCATGTAATGAGCATTTATTTAGTAGGAAAGTTTAAAATGCCTGCTTACCCACACATTCTTCCCCTGAGAACTGCTTCTCACTTAGAATCTCTGGTGAAAGAAGAATCCAAGCTTCACAAGTGAGTTTACCTAACCTGCCCCCAGTAAAGTGAATGACCTACCTCAAGCTGGAGCAATGAAATCCTGTTCCTGAGAATATGGAATTAAAATAACTGCAGCATTTGATTATGGCAAAGAGTCTGTTGAAGATAGTCATGACGTTTCATGTGCAAGGTGCTGGGTGGATTAAATATGAAATTCTGTGATGTAAGGGAGTAGATAGACAAGGTACAATGGAAGCCAGACTGTGTGACTCCTATGTAGTGCCAATTCCTGATAAACTGCAGCTACTGTGAGGCCTGGCTTACTTTGTTTACTTTCCTTGGGTTTTATGACAATCTCCTGTGTCATTTGTTTTTAAGAAACTGATCTATTTTTGGTCTATATTGGGTGAGTATCTGTTCTTTGCAACTGAGGTAGAATAGGTAGGAAGGAGACAAGGAAAATCATAATGAAAAACTGTACTTTCAAGAAGACTGTAACTTCCAGGAGTAAGGCACAGTTACCAAGGTGAACACATCAGCATTCCCCTGGTTAAATTTGAGCTCCTTTCCTTCTAGACCCATCACACTCAAAATTCCTCAGGAATACTGTAAACCCATACATTGTTTTTTAAATTGTTTAGAATAAATAAAAATATTGAAGGAATCATTAAGCAAAACAGAGCCAATAATATTTGGAAAATTCTGTCTATGCATACTGCAAAAATTGAGAAAGCTTGTTCTGGAGGTACAATTGAAGGTATGGCTAGACTTTCACTCTGTGAGGAGATGCTCTATGAAGCTATTCAGTTATCTCAGCAGATACTGAGAATAGAGATGAGACTATCCCAGCAGACACCTGAAATTTGTGAACATCAGTGGGTTAATCCACTTATGAGGATAGTGTCCCCATCATCCAGTCACTTCTCCAAGAGTGTCTTAACTCAATCAAATTGATTATTAAGATTAAATGATACAAGCTCCTATGTGGGAAAGAACAAGCAAAAAAAAAAAAAAAAACCACTTGTGGATGAGGCTGGCCTGCAGAGTGAAAAGTTTGAACCCCTACTTAGGACCATAGTGATGTGGTTTCCACAGTGGGCATGGAGGGCAGAGTATCAATTCAATCAGGATTAATTTCAAGCCTTATATTCTAAGAGAACTTGCCTTGCGAGGCTTTGGACTTGCTTGAGTTGCACCGCCCCTTTCTTCTTCCCAATTCCCCTACTTAGAATGAAAATATCTAACTTATACCTGTCCTATAGTTGTATTTTAGAAGCACATAACATGCATGGCTTCACACGTTCACAGCTGGACAGGAATTTTTCCTCATAATGAATATATCTCAATTCTCACTTATATCTGGTTTGTTTAGGTTAAGTTTAGATTTGGAATTGATATTGGGATGAGCTAAAACTTTCGGGGCTGTTGATATGATGTGAATTTATTACACAACGAAGAAGGACATTGTCTTGGTTACTTTTCTCTCCTTGCTGAGGCAAAATACTCAATACATAAGGTTAGGGGAAGAAAGGTTTCTTTAGCTCACAATTTATGGAGGTTTCAGTCCTTACTCAGCTGGCTCCAAGGCAGAGTGGCACATGACAGAGGGCAACAGTTTCTGGCAGTGGGAAAACAGCAAAAGCAACCAGAGAAAAAAGGGAGGAGCACAAAGAGAAAGCCTCCTTCTCTCCCTTATATTGTATACAAGCTATCCACCCCAGGGCGGGTGTAGCACTCACACCCATAATCCGAGCATTGGACCATGAATCAATCAAAAACTCTAGAAGCCCACCCCATGACTGCATGAGATTTTGAGGGGATATCTAGACACAAACCATAACAGACATGAATTCTGTAAGGCCTGTCATAAAAGGTTATGGACTAAATTGTGCCTTTCTCCCAATTCATATATGTAACTGAAGCCCTAAACCATAATGTGAATATATTTGGAAATGTTAGGGGTGTAATTAAGGTTAAATGAGGCCATAATATTGGACCTTAATCCAAGAAGACTGGTGCCCTTATAAGAAAAGTGTGAGGAATGTGAAGTCAGTCAGACTAACTACGGAATGACATAGAGGGCTGGCCACAGAGGTGAAGAATTCCAAGACAGCAACACCCAAAGAAGCTGATTGGCTACACTCAAGACTGAAGTACCACAGACCAAGAACAGATGGCCTAACTACCACAACTGGAACAGTGGGTAAGATGGGTGGAAACCAACAGAAGAACCACATAAAAAGAGACACTGCAGAACTGAAAATTAGATGTCATTATCTCCAACATCTGAGTGATTGAGCTTGACCTACAAGCCACGTACTCAAGTCTGAAGGAACACAGGCTCTTCAGGACCTGCTTTGGATTGGACTACTTTCCCAACTGCCTCAAGTTAGACCTGAACCTTTATTCAGTGAGTAACATAGACTCAATTTGGTCTTATATGAGTGACTGAGATCAGGACCTTATACCTGATTGTGTGTCTTATAGAAAATAAGTTTGATGTATAAATAATCCATACATTCAAAAGACAATATCAGTCTATTGTCTGATCTATTCAAATCCCTTATCAGTTGCTAGTGATGAAGAGGAAGAGGCAGCAAATCCCTCCAGCCCCACTCACAGAAGTGACCATGTGAGAATGTAAGATTAAGAAAGCCATCAGTACCTCAAGGAGAGAGCCCTTATGACATATAGTACTATTGATTTTAAACTTCTAGCCTTCAGAACTGTGAAGAAATAAATTTTAGTTATGTAAGCCACCTATGTTGAAGTATTCTATTATTGCAGCCCATGTTGTTTAATACAGAGAGGTTGAATAGAAGATGCCCAGATGTGGTGGATATCTAGTAGGCAGCTAGAAATATGCTTGCAGTTCAAAAGAGAGATATAGCTGTTGGAGTCTTCTGATCACTAGAATATGAAGGTGGGTGAGATAGCTCAACTAGAGAGAAGTAGAACATGGAGAAAAAAGTGCCTCTGGAGAAATTTGAGGTGGGCAGAATGGCACCTCTAATTGAACGGCTCAGTGAAAAAGATAGAGGTACTGACTCTGGTAGAAAGTTAAAAGTGAGCTATAGCAGAAGCACAGGATATTTTGAAGCCAGAATAATAGATTAATAGCAACGAAGTGTTAGAAAATTCATGTGAGAAGAGAATCAATATCAGATTGTTAAATTTCCTATTTAGGGGTAAGAGATATAGGATTATTTATGAAAAGTTAAGTTACACTGGATTGTGGTAGCTACTTATTCAGATATTCTTTCAGTGAAAGATTTGTTGTTACATTGCTGGAAGTGTAATGCACACATAGTCTTCAGTAGTCTATCCTTTCAGAAACTGTCAGCTGCAAAGAGTTACATCCTCCAAGGTCACTTAATGTGTTTGTCAGCTTTCTCCTATTGCAACAAAACAGGAGGTGATCAATTTATAAAGAAGAAAGGTTTATTTTGGCTCACAGTTTTAATGGTTTTGGTCCATGGTTGATTGGCCCCACTGTTTTTGGCAAGTCAGTATATTATGGCAGGGAGCACATGGAAAAGGAAGCTGCTTGCTTTGTGGTGGCAAAGAAGCAACAAGAGAGAGAAAGAGAGCAGTGTCTCACAATTCCCTTTGGGGGTATACCCAGATGACCTAAGACTCTCCAATAGTCCTGACCTCTTAAAGGTTTCTATCACCTTCTAAAAGCATAATGAACTGGGACCAATTTTGTAACACGTGGGCCTCTTGAAGGATATTTGAGATCCGAACTATAATACGTCACTTCTCATGGTGACACACGTTCAATGACCGGTCTTTGTGGGAGTATAATGGTCTGGCCATTCAGTCTAGTTCAGGGCAACTCTGAAGAGCCTTGTGAGGTTGGTTAAGCAATCACTGGATCTGCATCACAGCTCATCATCTCCCTCTGCCTAATTCTGCTTCCACAGATGTTAATCCCAAGGAACTCATTAGTAAATAACCTGCATTTCAACTCTGCCTCAGAATTTGCTTCCTGGGAATCCAACCTGACACTTGGGTCAAAGGAAAGATGTTGAGGATATAAAAAAATATAGACTGCTCTTCCAAGGCCTCAGTGAGTGAAAGTAAGATGGGCTATAACCTGAGAGCAAGGATTTTATCCTTTAAGACCCTCTACCAGGCATCAAGTTGGATGCACACTATGTGATTTAGTCTTGACTCTAGCATGCCAGGATGAAGAAAAAGTAGAAAACCAGACACCTGGTTCTTAAGATGTTTTCCTTGAAATATTCAAATAAAAATATGGAGCCAGAAAATATTTTATTAACATTTCCGTCCTCTTGTTCCCAGCCTCCCAACACACACAACACACACAGCACACACAACACATGCATATACACCCCTCTAATATCTCCTAGATATAACTCATCCCCTTTACTTCTACCCTAGTTAGTGTCACACAGGAAAAGGGCTCACACTGTTTCTCATAGCCAAGAAGGTTACGGGGAAAGAGAAAGAGAGAAAGAGGTAGATAATGACCAGAAGCACTCACAGTTACTGATAAAGAACAGTCCCATCCACTGGGGTCAGACCAATCACTCAACTCTGACATGAGCTACTTAAACTTAGTTCCTCACTGAAGAAGAACTCTGTTAACTGGGAACAAACAGGGTGGGCTGAGACGTCTAGGAAAATCATGGTATAGGTCCAGACAGAAGCTTTACTTGTCTCAGCAGCCCTCCAACATGTCAGACCCCAAGCCTCTCTGGAGAAAATGGGGCAGTAAAGAATGCTTAACGAAGTGAGTTGCGATCACTGAAGGGGGATCTTCCCCACCAAGGCTCCAAAGTGCAACTCATAAGGTTCCCTGTTTCATATAGTGCTCTTCCTGGAGGTCAGTGGGTACTCTATGCTTGAGTGCAAGAGATACGCAGGGAGATAGGTGGGGACCACAGTGGTCATGATTATCTGGCACCAAAGCTGCATAAAGCAGACACTGGAACACTTTCAGAGGTGCAGATGTTGACTGCAATCTACCTAAACCCAAAGTGAAGCGCTCCAGAAAAACACAGACTTAGAATGAGGTACCCAGGGAAGAAAATAGGAAGCATTTCATCGGACATTGCACTGCACATGGAGTAGGCCCAGACAGAAGTTATCTAGTATGGACAAGCATAGGAAAAAACAGAGACACAAAAGGCTGCAAGTACAGATGTACTTAGTTTTTAAAAATTCCCTCAGAAATGCTAGGGGAAAAAGCACACATTACAAATATTTTCTAAGTATTGCTCTTCAAAATGTCTCTGATTGTACATGCTTTGTATTTGAAGGCCTAGAGGGTGCTAATCTAGAAAGTAACCACATCCAACAGGCAGAAAAGAGATGGAAAACAATCTATTAAAACTACAGGAAATGGAATTAGACCCCTACAGCAATCTAAATGGAGTTGACATTTCAAATTTGTAGAACTGGAAAAGTAATGTTCCATCCCTTAGCAATTACCTTCAAATCAAAGAGCTGTGTGTTATTTTTAAAACTCCAAAATTAAAAAGAGAACAAAAACATTTAAATGCAAAAAATAAAAAGTACATGTTCTTCAATCACACCTATGTCCTTATTTCATGTGCTTTAGTTTCCCCATACTATTTCTCATCAAGTTCAGTAACATTTTTTAAATTTAAAGAGCAAAAGAAAATTAAAGGTAGAAAGAGATATGGATATAGATATAGATATACAGTTTGAGTCTATCTATCTATCTATCTATCTATCTATTTATGGAAGGAGAGAAGTATGCTCCTAGAATATTATTAAACATCTACTACAAATCAACATTTTAAAAGTCTTGTGGTTTTGCCCCAGACTACAGTGCTATTGCATTTCTTGTCACCCTAAAATGGAATGCTCAAAGGAATGCAATCAGATTCCAGCATAGAATCTGTCATCCCAGAGCAGAGGTTTTCTTTTGTCCTCTATTGACCCATTGTTTTGTGTTCTATCCCTAACTAATAAAACTACAAATTATTCTGATCCTATACCTTTGAGTCTTATTGGTCATTTTCATTGTGGCTAGAGAATTGTTAATTCTTCATCTGCTGATTTGGCAGACTTTTATTGTGTGCCACTTCTGTGGTAGGGAATGTGTTACATCTTAAGGAATACTGCCACGGTGAAGCTGGAATCGCTGCCTGTCAGTAGCTCAGATTGGTTCACTTTCAAATAGGCAACTAGAATATGTAAGGGCTGTGGTCAGCAGTGAGCACACTGCACAAAAGGAGCAAATGAGGAAGATACAAAACCATGGAGTAAGGCCTTCCTTCTATTTTTTTTTTTTTAGTCATACAATTAATCTTCTCAACAACAGAAAAAATACAAAAACCAAAAATCCAAAGACAAAAAACAAAACAGGCAAACAACAACAACAACAACAACAAAAACCACCAATAGTTGCTGCTTTGCATATTGATATCTTCGAAGTGTGTGTTCAGGATAACACATACAGACATACAAGATTGATCAAATAACCCGTCATCGATT
>PVLD010022293.1:0-29598 GCA_004027595.1 Dinomys branickii | reverse complement strand
CTTCTCTTTGGGAGAATGTCCCTTAAGCTTTCTGCTGAGAGTTCCGCTTAAAAGGCTGTACAGATATTGGTTAGATACTCCCTACCTAGTGACCTGGGTGAGGTGTGTAAGACTGCTCCCCCACCCTCCCAGGGTTCCCTGCAGGTATAGGGAAGGATCTCCTCCCCCACTCGGTGATCTGGTCGCGAGCGCCGATATCTCACCAGTTATTGGAGTCCCTGCAGGCATGAAGGTTCCAAGGTGCCAGTCTATCCTTTGGGGCTTTCTGCGCGGCCCGCCCGATGCGCACGAAACGTGAGACTGCTGGGCGTTGCCGCCGCCAGAGAGCCGATCTCTGTCGGGAGTCGCCGGAGAGCTGCGCCGGGTCGGGAGGCGGGAGGGATCGAGCTGTCTGTATTCTCGGGGCGCTAGGACCCAGCAAATCTTTCTCTCCACTCCCGGCGTTTGGAGCCCTCTGCGCGGCCCGCCCGACACGCGCGAAACGTGGGATTGCCGGGCGTCTCCGCCGCTAACAAGCCGATCTCTGTCGGGAGTCGCCCGGGGGGCTGCGCCGGCTCGGGAGGCGGGAGGGATCGAGCCGTCCGTGCTCTCAGGGCGTCAGGACCCAGCGAATCTTTCTCTCCGCTCCCGGTGCTTGGGGCCCTCCGCGCGGCCTGCCCGACACGCGCGAAACGTGGGATTGCCGGGCGTCTCCGCCGCTAGCAAGCCGATCTCTGTCGGGAGTCGCCGGGGGGCTGCACCGGCTCGGGAGGCGGGAGGGACCGAGCCGGCTGCGCTCCCAAGGCGCTTGGACCGAGCCAAGGTTCTTCCCCACGCGGATCGTCCCTGGCTCCCAGCGTCTGGGGCTTTCCCACGTCTCGCCCCGGCAGCCTGGTCCGCCCTACCACATCTCCCCCGGCATCTCAGAGAAATACGCCCAGTTTAAACTTTCCAGCCGAGGTCCCGCCATTCACGCTCGCCAAGTCTGTCTCGAGCTGGTGGTGTTTATTAAGGAGGTTCGCTCCCTTGCTGCTCACCTGGTCGTCATCTTCCCCGGATCTCTCTTTGAACAACAAATTCCTTTAATAATGTTTGCATTAGATTCTGATCCTAGTTTTCAGGGCTGTCTGCCTGGTTGATGTTGCGTTGTCCCTCCCTCCCCAGTTCCCCAGATCTCATGTATGTGTCACTGCGATAGCATCTGGGGCTCCCGGAAGATGAGGCTGTGAGCACTACCGACACTCACGCGTGATGTGCCTAGCTGTGGGCCTCACAGGTGCATCGTGGTGTGCTGTGGATGTGGTCATGTTTCCCGCCAAGTCATGTCTCCCTCTAATTTGGTGCCAGATGGAGCCAGTGTCCAACTCAGTCTAGACTTGCTGGCTGGGGCACCAGGGAGTCTTGGGAGTTCCTCACTACCCCCATCCTGGCTCTTTACTCCAGAGATGCCTGTTTGATGTATAGACAGCCCTTCCTTACCCAAATAGGCAAGCACCTCATTTGCTGTGAGCTATGTGTCTTGCAAGAGCCTTCCTGATCTTTTGATGGGGTGCTGATGAGCTTAGCAGAAGATGTGTGGGGTTGGCACCCCAAGACTTGCTGTTTCCCAGGGATGGTTCTTAAAGTAAGTTGGAGGCACTTGAGCAGGCTGCTTGCTTTTTGTGTTGTGTTTACCTTTGTCTCCTGTGCATGGTTGATGGCTCAGCTAGTTAAGAGCAAGCCCTTGCTTTTCTAGATGTGTCTGGTGAAGCCCTTCCTCCAGTAACTGTGGGGTCTTTCCTTCTAAAGTCAGACACAGAGCAAGCCATACAGGCAGGTCATGGGATCTCAGTGCTGTAGAACCAGGCAGTACTCCAAGTGGCCACCGTTTACATCTGAACCCACAAGAGTATCTCCAGGAACACTCCCTTTCTGCAGGCCAGTGATAGACACTCAGTGTCCCTGAGACACCCGAGATGTTTTTCTTGTGACCACTTCTCCATTTGGAATCTTCCAGAATGCATACAAGCTCCTGCCATGAAAATCCTTTAGGCAACAGTTTAAGAAAACAAGATTCAGGTCAGAGTGACCCTTGGGCCGTATTGGCAGTAGTTACAGGGTTTGGAATGTCTACCGCAGTGAGAAATTCTAAACCAGTGGGTGGCAAGGTGGTCTTTAGTGATTACATAGCTCCATAGCTGCCCCCCGTGCTTTGCTCTGTCTGTGTAGGAAGGATTCAAGCTCCCACTTCAGAAAGGGTTCAAGCTCCTGGCTGATGATTTGTTTCTGCAGTTCTGGGGACATGTCCTCCAAATCCTGCCAGGGAGACCTCTGTTGTGAAGTTCCAGGGTAGCTGATGTTCCTACAGCTGTCACAGGGACCATCTGCCTTTTCCTGGGCCTGAGCAACTCTAGAAGTAGACCTGGGGGGCGCTTCAGCTGCCAGATCTCCATGAGATGGGAAGTGATGGCTTGAGCTGCCTGGAAAGACTCACGGGCCTGTGGGGCAGCTCTGCAGGAGCTTGTAGGCTCTCAGCGGCGTGGCTGGGGTTCTCGTAGGCCCCAGGCTCGTTGTTGGCTCATAAGTGTAGACATGATGTCTCCATTTGCTTGGGGAGCAGGTGTGACCCTGATTAATCCTTAAAAGCTTCTGGTAATTAAAATTTAAAGGTCTTGAATAGACGGAATAATCCTTGAAAAACAATTTGGCCTTGTCTTGGAAAGTTGATCTGGTGTGGCCCTCACAATGAAGTGGGTTTCTTTCTAGATATATTTGTAATGTAGGAGAATCTTACGGGAAAAAGAATGTTAAGTGCCAGATGTCTACACATGGTGTGGTGCTAGTGAGGCTCAGAAGGCAACAAAAGATTTTACCTGGGGTATGGACTTAGGTGATAAAACCTTGTTTTAACTATAGCTGGGATCAAACATCCTTGAGCTACAGGATAAAGCAGCAGTATTATACATACAGTAGCCAAAAGGTGGAGATAAGCTACACACCCATAAACAGTAAATGCACAAACTGAGGGCAGCCCACACATACGAAGGGAGATTACTGAGCCATGAAAGGAAGGGGACCCTGGCGTGTGCCACTGCCTGGGTGAAACTAGAAGCCTGGTGCATGAGATAAGCGAGGCACAAAGGGTCAGCTGTTGTGGTGCCATTTATGTGAGATACCTAGACTGGAAAATTCTGAGAGATGCATAGTACGCTAGAGGCTGCCAGGAGGAGGGAGACTGGGAAACCTCGGCTTAATGTGTACATAGCTTCGGTTTGAGATGAGAAAGTTCTGCGCATAGTAGAATGGCTACACAATGTCATGACGTGTCTTAATGCCACTGAATTGTACACTTTCACAGGGTCGGATGGTGATGTACATGTTTCAGCGCTGTTAAACACATTTAAATGCCAGGGAACATTGGTCAGAACTCTCATCAGGTTTTGAGGATGCACAGCTTGAACCAGGGTCTCGCAACTTGCAGGTGGCAAGACGGGGTCTGTCAGTGTTGTCCCATCTGCCTGTGTCCTGTGCGTGTGTCCACGCCTCCTCGAGTGAACTGCTATTACTTGCCCTTTTCCTACAGGGGATTGTGGCTGCTGGCAGCTCAGTGTCAGACAGTGAGAAGAAGCTGCTTATAGGTCATTCTCTCTTCTCTTTTCCCAAGTCCATTGCCTCTCGGGACACGTGTGCAAGAGATATGCTGCTCTTCGGGGTCCGTCAGTGCCCCTGCTCCTCGGGGTCCGTCAGTGCCCCAGCCCTGCACCACCTCCCAGCGTACGGCTGTGTGAAGGGTGCGTGGCCAGAGGACAGCAGGGCTCCGTGACTGAGACCAAGTGCAGAATATGGCGCACAGAGAAGGGCACTGGGGAGTGACGGCAGCAGGGTCTCTTGCCAGAGACGTGGAAGAGCGGAGCCCTCACCATGAAGAAGTCACTTCTCTGTGGGGAAGGCCCTCCTGCCGGCCCGTGCCTGCTGGCGAGAGCAGCGTGGCGCTCATGCTCCTGCCTGTGCGACGGGCTGCCCTGAGGCTGTGCATCGCCAGAGGAAGAACGTGAGGCAGGAAGGAGGGCTTTGGAAGTTCTCACACCCGGGCTGTGGAGAGATTTGGGGCTTTGTCCTCACATTTACATGCCCCACGAACACGTCTGTGGTTGGTATGGAGCAGGAGCCTCAGGATAAGGGGTCTCCCTGCCCTTGCCCAGCTGCAAGTCTGGGCAGTTGCAGGAGCCTGAAGCAGCCCTGCCGCCTGAGGCTGCACTTGGAGAAGTAGTGAGAATCCAGCAACTAGAAACCTTCGGTATCTGTCAAAATAATACTGGCTTTAGAAGTTTTACTTACACCTAACTGATGAAAAATAGCCTTTTCCTCTTGTGAGAGAGAGAAGGTGTGGCTCCTGTGCAGGCCCCTGGCCTTCTGCTATCCCATGCAAGTCCCCCACTTCCTTTTCTCAGGCGTCCAGGTGTACTGGGCCTGTGCCAGCCCTTTCCTCTGGGTGGAGCTCAGCTCTAAGGTCAGCTGTGACTGGGGCTATTCTGCAAAGATAGAGTCTTCTGGTTCCATACACAGGAGCACCCGGATTCAGCCTCATGCAGCCCATGGTCTTTAAGGTATCAAGCAGGTCACCGACACCAGTGCAGTCATCTGTCACCTCTCTGCTCCCCTCAGCAATGGTCTCTTCTGATCTT
This sequence comes from Dinomys branickii, assembly GCA_004027595.1. Lineage (NCBI taxonomy): Eukaryota > Metazoa > Chordata > Mammalia > Rodentia > Dinomyidae > Dinomys > Dinomys branickii. The sequence continues at coordinate 24,955 of PVLD010022293.1, read as the reverse complement.
TTCATATTCAGCCATAGAGACCTAAGTTGCCTGGTTTATCAGGAGTAGGGTACTCAGGGCTGTTCTCACTGGCTTGAGTGTTCCTTAAACTCATCCTGGATGCAGCAACACGCTCACATGTCGTACACCTTGCAGGTAGGAAAGTTCCTTAAGTGGCGGTGCTGCAGAGAGGCTGATACCTTGTCATTTTAACTGCAGAGTGTTTTTCTGAACCTGGCCTGCAGGACTGGGGAGGTACAGAAAAGCATAAGTATGCTGGGGCCCCATAGGCCTGACCTGGGATCCCTGTGACGGGAATGTTCAGGGATCGAGGGCCTTGGCTTACAGAGCTGTGTGCAAAGTGTTCATGGGTTGAGTAAATGATAGCTAAGTGCGGCTATGCTTTGCTCTTGACGTCATAAATTTTCTTCCCTACCTCGGGAGTGGTCGGTGCCTGCCATCACGCTTGATAACGCACAGGAGCCTGCACCACCACAGGAAGAGGCCTCATTTTAGTCTGTGCAGCAGGTTCTGATGAGTTGCATCTGCCCTCTTAGAAATACATACAAAGTCTGTGAGAGATAGGTAACCGTTGAGGGTGGCATAGCCATTACGGAGCCAGAATTCCAGCCAGGGCCTTGAGTCCAAAGCCCACTCCGTTTCTGTTCTCTTCCATCACCTGGAGTCAGAAGTCTTCCCCGACGTGAGACATGAGGTGCTCTGTACTCCATAAACTGTGTCAGCCAGCGTTGTCCAGAGAAAAAGAGTGAGAGAGAACGTGAATGTGAGTGAGAGCGAGTGTGCAGGGAAGGGTGCATGCTGGAGACTGGGGAAGAGCTGTAGTGTGAATCTCAAGACAGGCTGTGGGCTGGCGGAGCTTTTTCTTCTTTGTCTTCTCCTGGCCTTCTCCTGGTTGCACAAGGCCCACCATGTTGTGAAGGCTGATCCGTTTATCAGAGACCGTGGACTTAACTGTTGCTGACAGCTAAGTGACTAGAGTAATCAGGTCCTCACAGAAACGTGTAATAACGCTTGACCTAATCGAGAGGCCTGAGTATTACTGCTGAGCCAAGGGACCATCACACCAGAGGAACAGTTGGACAGACTAAGTACAGAGAGGGGCCTGGAGTGTGTTCTGGTCTGTGGAGCGATGCTCTCTGAGAGCGGGGAGAACCCTCCAAGTCCTCTTCTGCAGCCTCTGAGGTTCTGAGCTTTCCATCCCCTCCCCACTGCCTGCTCGGGGCCATTCCCAGCCTCTCGGGAGATACAGGAGTGCCTGGGGTTGCCTCCCTCAGTCAGGGACAGACCCCCTAGAAGGGAGGAAGGGCTGGGAGGTGGAACGAGCATCGATGTGTTGATAGGGACAAGGAGGATTCCTGGCCTGGCCCTGGTTTTCTGTCCAAGTTTCCCTTTCCGTTGTGGAAATCTCCTGCCTTTTGCCTCCCCTCCCTTCCCCTCGCCTCCTCCTTATCTTGTCTCTTCCCCTCCCCTCCCTCCCCTCGTCTCCCCTCCCCCCTTGTCTTTTCCCCTTCCCTCCCCTCTCCTCTCCCTCCTTTTCCTCCTTCCTTCCTTCTTTTCCTGCTTTTATTCATGCCTCACTTGTGTTTTTATAAGTATGTGTATACACAGGAGAAGAAATGCTAACCATATGCAAATTGGTTCTACGTAACTTGCGAGGCTGAAGTAATTTCTCTGCTACTGCACATCAGCCAGGAGTCTCCTCCAGGCCTCTCACTTCACCCCGGGATCTTTCCCTTCAGGAGGCTACCTTCCAAATCTCTGAGGGGGCCCTTCGGTAGAATCTAGTCATTTTCCCTGACGGTGGCTACACACTGGTGGCTTTGCCATCTTGAGGGGTTGGATGAAAACTGTTTAAAAATCTTGTTTCGCTACAGAGTCAGGATGAAGGTAACCAAGGACAGGAGAAAAGGGATAGGCTTCCGTATCAGCTTGAGAGCTTATCTCTGATTCCTCTGTCTGTCCATTCATTACACAAGTAATTGCGTGGGGGCGCCACTGAGGTAGGTGTTGGAAGGGGCAATTTTTGTGTTCTGTGTCTGTGATGTTACCATGTTATATCCTAGCCTAGGAGAGGCTCACACACGTGAAATTTGCAGGGTGTGTGGCTGGGCCCCCCATCTGGTCCGGGGTAAGAGGGGCATCTCGGCAGATGGGATGCTGAAGCCAATGTCTGAGGCCTGATTGGTGCTGTCTGGCATGGGTGAATGGAGCAAGCACAGAGAGAGCTTAAAGCAGGAAGTTTGGTGAATGTGAAGAAACAGCAGAAAGCCAGGATGCTGCGGACAGCCGTCATGTGCACCTATATCTTCCCAGAGAGGGAAGAGCAAATGTTTACCTCACTGCGTGCAACCTTTAAAGTCAGGGATGCCATGTTCAGAAGGGCTGTTAGAATTGGATGGTCAGTGTCTTCCAAACTGGAGGTTGCTACAAAATAGTGGGTCATGAATTCAAGTTTTCAGCTAGCATTCAAAACAGAATAAGGAAAGAGAGGGCATTGACCAGTACGAGTGTTGTTTCACAAGACGTGTGTGTGTGTGTGTGTGTGTGTGTGTGTGTGTGTGTGTGTGTGTTTGTGCGCGTGGTTGTGGTACAAGTAGTTCTTGCGGATTGGAGTCAGCTGTATCTGAGAGCTGGTTCCTGAACTGAGCTGCAGGGAACACTCCCCTTCCTTTGCTTAGGCACGGAATTGCTGCTCCTGGCCATGGCTGGGGACTTCTGCTGAGGCCACCTAGTGCCACTGTATTTGATTCCCAAACCCTGGCGAGGCGGCCTGTGGCTTGTGCCTGTGCTGCCCAGCCCGTGCTCACTTGTGTGCATCACGGATATTTACGGATGCCTGCCGTGTGCCAAGCTCTGTGCCCTGATGTGTATGGCCAGGCCTGTCCTCAGACTGCCCATCCAGTGATGATGTCTGGAGGGGTCATCAGTGCTGAGGAAAGGCCAGGCCGACTTTCAGGGGAGGAGCTGTCCCCTCAGGTCTCTGAGGAGAAGGAACCTCCTGGTGAGGAGGTTATGAAGCACTCCAGGTACAGGGTAGCACACGGGCAAAGGTGTGGGGCCTCCCTTGGGGCTTCTCTGGTGGCTCAGGGCAGCAGACAGTAAGAAGTGCTGCGTGGGTGTGAATCCTTGCGGGAGGGGAGGCCAGGGCCAATAGGAAGCTTGAGCGGAGTGACATTGGGAGTGACATGCTCTGCCCTGTGTCCTAGAAAGTTCACCCTGTGCCGAGAGGATTGGAAGGAGGCAGACTGGAATCGTAGAGACCAGCGAGAGGCCATTGCAGGAGGACTTGGCTAGCCCGTCCAGGGGCAGAGCCATCAGTTTCCCCTGGTGCAGACATCCTAACTGGATACCCCAGGCGTCGCCCCCTTCTCTCCTGGCTGCTCCTAGCTGGAGCCCAGGCGAGACCCGGCTGTGCCGTCAGCAGCAGGTGCGGTGGGAGGGCACGTTGTTACAAGTGCTTTCTCTTCCTTTCCAGTACAAACCTCGAGGGAACCTGGCTGGCTAGAAGGGACTCTGAATGGCAAGAGGGGTCTCATTCCCCAGAATTACGTCAAGCTGCTGTAGCCCCAGGCCTCAGTGGGCCCTGCTGACCCTGGAGCCCACACGCCTGCCTGGGAGCGGCACTTCACACACCATGATTGCACTCGGGAATCACAGTCACCTTCGGTACTCCAGGGCTGGGAATGTGGATGGAACCTGCCGCACAGAACTGTGTAGACGGGTGGATGAGTGCAGACAAGTGGGTTAACAGAATGACTTTTTCCTTTGTCAAGAATCAGGACGTGGGGAGTTTTAATTGTTCATCGTGTAGAAGGAGAGGGAGGACAGCTGTCTGCCACCTCCACTGGCAGCCACAGCTCCAGACCCACGGAGGATCCCTTTCCTCCTCCCGCTGCTGGGATGTTAAAGGGAGCTGTCCTTGCTCCACTGGGCCGTGGTTTGGGGAGCAGACTGGGGCGCAGGTGGCTGGGTGCGGGGGAATTGGTCTTGACCCCGGGGGAGCAGAGTGGCCCTTTCCAAGGCTGCTCCTTCCCGAATGGCTGGCCTGGGGACCCCACGCTCACTCCACCTGCCCTGAGCACACTGAGCATTTATAACAGGCTCCTCCTTGGTGCGCCTCACCTGAGTACTGTTTGCCCAGTGCCACCTTTTTACCCACAGTCTCTCTGTAAATGAAATAAAGTGTAATTTACTACTCAATTTGTGTGGTCTACTGTGGGGGCAGTGATGGTGGAATGCATTCCCCTGGAATGATTTATGATTTTGCAGCCCACAGATGGAAAAGCATATTCATCTGGTGGTGGCACACACTCACAGGTAGAACTTGTTGACTAGGAGCCTTGCTTCTTCTTAGCAGGGGATTCTAGGAGGCAGGGGCTGAGGTTTTCTGTGTGTGAGAATCCAAGGGGGTTCTGCCACCCTGTTGCACAGGCCTTTGCCCCAAAGGCATGTGGAAGTTGCAGGGCTGGAGTGGGTGGGGCATAGTTAAGTGTTGAGTCTGCCTGAGTAAGAAACGCCCAGCTGATTGGCTTAGCCTACTCCTGGCTGTGGCTGAATGATGGACTTACTGAAGAGGGAAGACACACCCTGCATGAGTGGTGCCAGCCAACAGGTTTGTAGCCTGAGTGGAATAAAAAGGGAAAGAAGAAGGAAGTTTCACTTCTAGCGCTTTGGAGGAGCTTGTCTTTGCCATCACCTTCAGATGCCCCTCTCCAGGCTTCTAGAAGATTCTCCAGCTGTCAAACAGACCTTTTGGGTGCCTGATGCATACTCCAGCAGGACTCTGCAGTGAGCTCCAGGTCTTCCACATTTTACTGAACTGTTCCGTTCTCCAGCACACACACAGCCCTTTTGGATTCTTCCCACACCTGACTCTGCAATGTGGCCACTGTTGGCCTGCCTTGTAAATTATAAATAAAAATATATTTCATTATATTACATCTGTTACTCTAGTGAACTCTGATACAGGGTGGGAGTTGCATTGTGCTGGCAGACAGTTCTGACTCGCTTCATTGGGCAAGTCACATCACTCAGTGCATCTTATGTCCTCCAGGCCTTAGCACTGGAGGATCCCCCTGGACAGGGTCAGAGCCTGGCAGCCCAAGATTCCAGACCTCCCTGGAGGACCCAGAAGACATGGGTGCTTTGTGCCTGAGGCTGATGAGCACCACAGCATGGGCAGACCCTGATCGTCCTCATGCTTCTCAACCTTGACTCCAGGCACGGGCCCAGCCAGCCACTGGGGCAAGGAGCAGGTTTTCCCTTTGAGCATGAAGCACTGGTTTAGTAGCCCCAGGAAACAAGCCGGCTGCACACCAGATGCTGCTGGGTGGAGAGAGGTGACGTGTCTCCCTTCCCTGGAGAGGTTCCTGGACCTGTCAGACTTCTCTCTGGTGGATGTATCTAAAGAAAGGTGTGTCTGTTGCCTCTTCCCCAGGTGAACTGATTCACAAGCTTGCTGTTTTGCTGGGTTATGGCTCTGAAGTCACCTTGTGACCACATAGTTTGCATTTGGAGCTGCTGTACTTTGGATCTGGAACCAAAGTCTGTGTGTTAAGGTTTAGTCTCCAGCCTATACTCCTATTGGTAGATGGTGGAAACTTAGGGAGTGGAGTCTTGGGTGGTTTGGGTCACGAAGGATATGCTTTCAAAGGGAACTGCAGGATGTTGTTTCAGCTTTGTGTCTCAGCTACAAGGTAAATAGTTCACTCTACCACCTGCTCCCTGTCACGTTGTCCTGCCAAAGCAGTAGGGCAATTTGGTCATGGGCTGAAATCACCCAAACTGTGAGCCAAATAAACCTTTTGTCTTCATATGTTGATTATCTCAAGTATTTTGTTGCAGTTACAAAAAGCTGACTCGAAAGGAGATAATGATGGGGCAGGGATGTTTGTTAAGAAGTGCCTGAATGAAAATAGGGACATTTCAGTACAACACAATTTAAATACTAAATTACAGGTTCCATGGGGAGTTTTGAGACTGCTGAGGAGTACAGGGCCACCCTACAGTAGCTGTCCTGGAGACCTATGTATGTGCCCTCATGGCTTTGGAGGTGGGAAGACAGAACCTTCAGTGCCCTTTGTTGTGAGACATCTAATGTCCCCCCAGAGCTCATGGGTGGGCCTGTTAGGAGGTGGCCGGATCATGGGTGTCTGGTACTGGACCAACCCTCTGGTGAGTGTATGTTTACAGCTGGGGTGATGCTGGGAGGTGAAGGCTGGTGGGAAGAGGTGGGTCCCTAGGGGAATGGCCTAGAAATTAAATGTAAATGTAAATATAATTTTACCCTCTCCCTCCCTTGATCCCTCTTTGCTTCCTCCCTGCCATGCCATGAACTATTTCTTCTTTGCCATGACCTGTTGCTGTGCTATCTGCCTTGGAGCCAGCTGACTGTGGACTGAAACCTCTACAAACTGTGAGCCAAATAAACTTTTTCTCCTTTAAGTTGTGGGAGTTGGGTGTTGTGTCGGCACTGAGATTGTAACTAAGACAGTGTCGCAGACAGTGTACAAAAACTCTGTAGAAAAAGCACAGCTATGGGCAGTGGGCCCAGGGCGCACTGAGAGTGATAGCCGGCAGTATTCGTATTTACTGTGACCCTAGGGGGCATTAAACATGACAGGCTACATCAAGACTTGATTTATTTGCTTGCCTGAGGAAGAGTCTCATTGTTCACACTGGGGTACATAACCCAGAGTGCCTTACCACTGTTTGGTTAAGGAAGTTAACACTAAGTGTGGCCATCTGACCTTCAGCAAGGTAAACTACCTCCATGTTTCTGTTCCTGCCTCCCCCACAAAAAAAATCATACCCAGAGTTTGGGGTTGAAATGAACTAACAGAAGTAACCTGTCCAATATGTGCTCGGTGGGAACCGGTGGTCCCTTCATGTTACTGCTCTGACTGTGACTTGCACCTTTTTCACGAGGGCCCTTTGTGTTCCTTCAGACGCTGGTTGGATGGTACTGAAGTTCCAGAGCAGTGCAGCTGCAGAGGCTCTTTCACCCCTCTCGAGGCAGACGTGGCCTGTGTTTATCTGGGGAGGAAAAGGGTGGTGCCGGAGAACTGCGGATGTTTCCCTGTGGGAACACAACCCCACAGCACAGTGTGGCCTGGCTTCACATGGCTGCGGACAGAGATCTGTCTCCTAGGCAGGGCCCGAAATATACTTAGTGATGTGGGGGTTCTTACATTGGTGGATCATCTTCCTTTCCCCAGAAGAGGAATGGTGTGTGTCTTGCTGGGTGAGCAGGCTGATTCCAAGCATCTGCCAAGGCTCACCTGTGCATGGAGGAGCTTCTGTCGGGACTCTGGCCTCTCCGCCCCACTGCTTGGTGCCAGTAGCACCAGCTGCTGCTCACAGGACCAGGTCTGTAGCCTGTGTTCATGCAAAGATCACAACGGTGTCCTGGGCAGAGGAGAGCACTCGGACGTCATGTGTCTCATTTGTGTAGGAGACGCAGGCTGCAGCACCCCCAGGGCCTTCTCTTCATACGTGACGGGGGTGCTGGGTAAGAAAAGAGCCAGAGGCTATGGGTGGCTGCCGCCTCCCACTTTCTTGGGTGACAGGAGTGTGTGCATCTGGGGTATGTGTAGGGGAAGGAAGAAGTGTCTGCCAGTGATCGACCTATAATTCACTGTCTCCTGACAGTGACTGTGAACCAGGAAGAATAATCCCAGTTTAGAGATGAGGAAATGGGTGAAGCACTTGCTGTAGGTCAGTTAGAGGATTACTGTCTTGTTGCCGTACCATCTGCTCTCAGGGGTCAGTAGAGACAGTGGCCATTACAGATTGGACTCACCACCCCATTTGTATGTTGAAGTCTCCAGCTCCAGCATGTGAGAACATGGATTCATTTGGAAATAGGGTCATTCCAGAGGTGGCCGAACCAAGTGCAGGAAAACTGGACCCTGATCCTGTAGGACTGGTGTCATTTTCCAGGGGGAAATTTGGAGGTGAGAAAGGCACAGAGGAAAAGTGGTGTGAGGAGACACAGAGGAGACAGCCACCTCTCAGCTGCAGTGGGGCCCTGGGGCAGACGCTGGCCTCCGGGCCCTCAGGAAGAAGCCTCTGCTTCCACTGTATCACAGACTTCCAGCCTCCAGAGCTGTGAAGACTGTGTAGCTCAAGGCACCCGCGCTGCAGTACTTCGTTAAAACAATACCATATAAAAATGTACGTTCTGAGTTACACACAGCCTTGCTTTGAAATACTGCGTTCACTGTTTTCTACCTCAAGACCTCGGCTGAGTCACTTGACCTCTATACACTTGAGTTTCCTTCTGTGATGTGGTAAGAGAAGCACCAAGCTCTTGGGATATCACGTTAATTGGGGAACATCATGGAATTGAATATGTTTAGCAAAGAAGAGGTGAGCCCAGTATGATGGGATCATCCAGCCACTTATTGCTTAACCATACTTGTAGCTTCGATCTTCAACCCCCGCCCCTAAAGGTCCATGTGTGAAGCTTATTCTCATAATGCTTTCATGTCTGGCTGCTAGTATCCTTCTGTACCGGTTAGCTGAATATATCACAGAGCACTTTTCTATCTGAAGATTAACTTGACTGATTATTAATTATCTAATGAAAGACCTGTTCTTTGGACTTGAGTAGTGAATATGAATGGGATACATCGAGAAGGCTTGATGCCATGTCTTGGTATCTGGAATTTTTCCTTGGAGAGTTTGGCAGCTATGGAAATGCTAAGAGGCCAAGTGGGAGGAGCATGCTCAGACCTGCTGGGTCAGGCTGGCCCAGGGCATGAAGATGTATTAGATCCACGTAAGTGAGTTTCTCAGACAAGGGGGATCTTAGAAACCATGGTTTCCGAAACACACATTCTACTTAAGACTATCTGAGTAAGTGCTAGTGGCAGGCTGATTCAATGATCCCAACCTTTTATCCTTCTTTAGCTTCCTCTTGACTGTGGGCTTGACCTTTTAACTTGCTTTAGGCAGGAAAACAGAAGTGAACCCAATACAACCAAAGACTTAGGAAGCATTACAGCTTTTTACATTCTTTTTTAGAGTCCTGTCTCTGCTAGGCTAGCCTGTTGAAGGTTCAAGACTACATGAGTTCATGTAAAGTGACCATAGCCTAGACGGGTGCAGGTTGACCACACTTGCATGAACAAGCCCAACTGGGCTGAGCCTGGCCCCAGTCAAAACTCCCTGGGCCAACTTACAAACTTATGAGCAATGATAAATGCTGGTTTATTGATTACTAAATTGTAGGGTGGCAGTTATGCAGCAGTTGCTAAGTGCCTGCTGTTTTGCAGCATGTTGCATTTTGCTTTGGACAATCTTGGCCCATGCTGAATACTGAGATTGAGTCTGAATCCTCTTACCCAGCATTGTTTGGGAATCCATTATTTCATTTCCATGAAGATGCTGCACTAGCAACTAGATGACTTGAAAGGGCCAGAGGTACTACCAATCAAATCACTTACATCTGTGTATACAGTACTTGTATTTATCGAGAATTATATTAACTCTGACTTTTACATAAAGGGACTATGTTTTCTATTAGCTTGGGGGTATTCAACATACAGAAGCAAACAAAACCCTCAGTTAGTATGCAATGCTAGGCATGGCTTCCACCCCAGCAACAGAGCCAGTTCTCACCTATTGATCCCTAAATGTATAGCTGAATTCTTTGGGTCTGCGACTGCTTTTCAAAATTCTCTGAGTAAAATAAAGGCATCCTTGACCCAATAATAAGCCTGTTTAACTCAAAAAGGACACCCACTTTAACAAGCATATTGGCAGGGGCTGCTTTGCAGGCTTATCCCTAAGATGGCTTTTGTTTCAACTTAGGGGCTCTCTGTGAAATGCCATGCTCCTTAAAAGGCCACATTTCTTAAATGAAGAAATACGAAATTCCCTACATTGATAGGTGTCTTATGAAAACTGTTGTGCACACTTGTGCTGTGACCAATGGCTGCACGATGTTGCAGAGATTATTAAAGCAGAGTCAAATTTATCAGCTTTCACCTGTTTTTTTGAAACCAGGTAGTCACAACAATCAGCATTTAAATGACGCATTAGAAATGAACTTGAATTTATCTTGAGGGAAATAAGTGTTCTCTGTTTTTGAAATGAGCTGGTAATTGCTTTCTGCTTTTTTGTGGTCCTTGTTAATGAGTGGAATCAAGGAGAGAGGTCCAGGAGGAGTCTCCCAAACCTCAGGGCCAGTGAGGAGCTAGCTTTGATTGCCCAAGAAATCACTGGGTGATAGACATGGGGAGGTGGGACTTTGGTATCAGATAGGACACTGCTGGTCCACTCAGGTGAGTCTCAGAAGTCTGCAGGATACTGTGTCTGTGAAGGTACATGGAGCAATGCAGGTGTGGGGTGCAGATAACTACAGGACAGCAGATACTGTTATTATCCAGTTACAGGGTATGTTAGTGAACCTACTGTTAGCAATAACAGGCGGGGTGTCTCATCAGTCACCAAAGAGAGTAAACCTGTCACTCACATAGAGCTCTTTGGAACAAGGGACAGAACGCCTATTGTCCCACTTTGGCTATAGATAAACCACGTATAATCAGAATTTGGAATGGCACAAAGTCTAGCTAGACCTAAAGACACTCAAATAAACCATTTTCAAAACAACAGGTGATTAAAGTAAAGGATTTATTGTAATCTGCTTACAGTCCTTTGCAAAGACAGACATGTTTTTGCATAAAGATATAAATTGCTTCATTTTAAACTAATTTAGTGTTTAATTATATGAAGAAGTTTTGGTGAATTATGAATTGTACCAAACCAAGATTGTTAAGAGCAATATGGTACAAAAATAAGAGCAGACAGACAATTTGGACTGGGACAGGCATTCAACAGTGAATTTAGAATATGGCTTTGCTGCTTAATCAAAGCAAAGTTACCTGGAGACACACAAAGCGCCAGTAACTTTGTTAATACAAAAAGCTGATGCAGACCGTCTCACCCCGTACCTGATAAAAGTTGAAATCCCAATTTCATAAAAAGTTGTCAGAACTAAAAGCTACTTTTATAACCATTTCTTTTTCCAGAAACTCCCAGTCTGCATGCTGTGTATTTCTCACCTTTAAAGTGTGGCCTTTATATTGCTGTGCATGTGAGTTGACTGAGTTTAAAGATCTGCCTAGAAATTAAATTCTTGAAATTGCGAATTGTATAAGGAAAAGTCCTTCCTCCGAGTGCCGCTTTCACAGGTTTCCCCTTGCATAAGGCAGGTGTCTTTTAAAAGACAAGGCAGGTAATGTTGCCTGCATGGTGAACCCTGGAGAAGTGCTGGTCCAATCACTCCTCCCAGTCTCGGCCTGAGCAACAGCTTTTAGGTTTTGGAAAATGCGATTTCACCGAGTAAGTGATGGTTACCATCACTACTTTTAAAAGATTAATTTGGCCTCTATTCAAAGTAGTTTAGTGCAATCATATTGTTAGTTTCTCCAAAGAGAGATATATAGATACATATATTATTATATATATTATATTTATATTTGTGATTTAGGGTAAGAGAAAAGCCATAAATTGCATCAGTGCCAGACAGATTAATGAATTAAAAATTCTGGTGCCACTGTCTTACTTACATGATCTGTAGTGTTTTTGTTTTTCTCCAAAACTGTTTATGTATAAAATTTATTTTTAAAACCTACCTTAAAAAATCTAAAAACCCTCTAATGATCTTTCAGTCTCCACGCCATTTTGATAGACCTTTGCCGAGATGGATTGTCCCAGTACATCCTGCCATGATCTGTGTGTTCCCGCGACCAGTTCCAGGAGTGCCAAACGCTTTCCAGGAGCAGCAGTGACCATCTGATCTCTGACAGATGTAGACAGTGCATGGAACCCCCCCGCCCCACAGGAGAAATTGGAGTTTTTGAAAAGGGTGGAGAATTGTGCTCTCTGAGCGGAGTTTCCAGCCTCCTCCTCCAAGAGCTGATTCTGCTTCTTGCGGAATAGGGGAAAGGGGCAGCTTTCCAAGAGCTGAGCGCCCCGGGACCTTCTGTCCCAGAGGTGCTGTCCAGTGACACCTGCAAGGAGCTGCCGACACCCGGTGTGTCGCCCCCTTATGGAAGTAGGATGAAGCAGAAGCTGGAAAAAAGTGCTCAAGTCTCACCAACACCCCAAGCGGGAGACCAAGAACAGAACAAGAAAGATACAGAAAAAGTAGAAAGGCTTGAAGACAACCAAGGAGGTTTACGTGTGGTTATTTACAACAGAGCCTGTAAAACAGTAAATGAGATACGAAGCTAAAAAAGGCACAGCTTTCCCTTTTTCTTAAATACACTGTAAACGGTTCATTATGCATGCAGAACGTGTCACTTTACAAAAGAAAATTTTTACCTTGTTTAGACAAAGATAGTACTTAAATAGTCTCCAGTAAAATAGAATTCTTTCAAAAATACTTTCCCATTCATCCTATTAACCATTAAATTTTTTTTTTTTTTGTATGTGTCTCATTTACAAAAGTTCCTTACACCTTATTTCAGGTCCTTCACGATTTATACATACAGTAATGTACAGCACAGCAAAAGACTGCAAAAAATTATTTGTAAAGCCAACACAATAGTTACTAGAAATTGAAACCAAGGCATTTGTTTTAACATCTTATCCATTCTAATTAAATAATAAATGGATGCTAATGAGTGTGTATACCAGAGAGGGCTGCTATTCCAAGCCACGTATTCTGTTATTACACAACAGGAATCTGTATATATTTTTTCTTTTTTGTGTTTTTTAAATAACAAAAGAATATTAATGCCCCATATTGACTATACGTTTTATGTGCAAACCACAGGTAAGCTTTAAAAAGTTCGTTAGTCCTTGAACCCTTTTAAAACAAGCGCACGATACTGGAAACTACATGGCATAGTTAAAACTTCCATCTGTTAAAATATCAAAATCAGAGTTATTGACTAGATATGGCTTTTCATCCAGAGGAACATGTTTCTAAGCGCTGGGGACTGGAGGGGGAAAAGTCCTTTAGACTGCTCAGATCTTGCCAAATCCATGTCAAATGGCTTTCCCAGCTCCAAACCCTTGACATGATTTTAAGCTTGAGAGACTGCTGACTAGTGTGAATCAACCATGATTTCTTGAGTCCTTTGTGGGTGTGGAATAACGTGGGGAAACTTAAGGCAAAGTTCTTCTGGTAAGACATCTTCCATCACTTCCTGTGAAAGTAAAGGGCCTTGGCATTGCCAGATTCCACCTTTGGCAACTGATCACTGATGATCTCCACCAGCATCGCAGGGAACTCCACTTTCAGGGCCTGGGACTCTCGGAAGGTATAGAAGCAAAACTCCAGCAAGTCACTCACCAGCTGTAACACACAGACATGGGACATGACGTGAGGCCCTCACTTCCATGCTGCCCTGGACCCCTCCTCTGTATCCTAACTGATGTGAACCCAGAAAGCAGTACGCCAAAATCCTGATGGGAAACCGCGTTAAAGAATGTAGCGAGCTGGGGTGATGGAGAATGTGGTTCCTATCACCTGTTATGTAACTGTCTTTCTCATAGGACAAATTGAGCCGAGACCTATGTAACTGTGCAGCAGTGGGTACATCTGAGTACAGGGACAGCAGTGACTGGGACATTGGATGGGCTGAGGCCGGGGCATGCGTGTATCTGTTTGTGCTGGTGTGGGCCTTCCCAAGCAAGGGCTGGCTTCAGACTACACACAGCGGGTGCTCAGGAGAATGAGACGCCCAGAGAATCCCTCATTGGCTAGCATGGTGGCCGCATAGCTATGGATGAGGGAGCCAGTCCCTCTGCTGAGCCGTGGGACAGAACCAAGGGTCCTCATCCACTTTCTAGTGCAGTCTGATTCGGAGAGCACAAAAGCCTCCAGTAAGGAGTTGTCCCTCTCGCTTATGTTCCCTGGACAACTCCCAGGACTGTAAGTCACACATACACACTACAGTGTAACATTACTGGCTGCTTGTCCATTTACTAGGAATTCAATTTCAAATCTGAAAAAGATGCACTGTGAATTTTTCTTTAGTTAATTCCAGTTAACTGAAGCTCAGTGCTATAGTTCGGATCTGAAGTGGCCCTCACAGACCGTGTGTTGAATGCTTGGCCCCCTCATGTCCTTGCTGCTACTGGGAGGGGGCAGAGCCTTTCCCGGGAGAGGTCTCTTGGGAGGACGTGACGACCTGGGGGCTGGGGTTTGAGAGGCAGTGTGGGACTGCTGCCCCTTCCTCTTCTGTCACACCTACTTCTGCCTTGATGTGCTGCTTCCCCACAGGCCCAAAGCAATGGGACATCTGATGACAATCTCAAACTCCCAAAGTGGTGAGCCTTGAGCAACGCTTTCTCTTTATCAGTTGGTCATCTCAGGTATTTGGACAGTAATACACCCCCTATTGGAAAAACGACTTTTGCTCATTTCCTATTACATCCCAGCAGACATCATGAATATGTTGCCTATCATAAAATTAAAACTCAGCAGTCTTAATATAGTGATTTTGGTGAAACCAAGCTTGTAATTTCCCCTCATGATTTTTTTAAAAACTCAATTAGGAAGCTTAAATTGAGTCAGGCAGTTAATAACTATGTGACAAGGACCTTCAACACAGTCCAGGAGCCAACAACAGTCTCATCAGGGAAAAATCAGTGCTTCTGTCCTCAGCCTGCAGAGTAGTGAGTCCCTAGGTAGGATCCAAGGAGTCTGACAGTAAGAGGTCTGTACTTGAAGGATGCTGGAGCCCAATGAGCTGGGGAACAGCGCAAACCACCCTCCTCAGAAGATGTAACCAGGCTCACCCAGGCATGCCTGTGAAGGCCGTGCCTCACTTCTTCACCTGTAAGTGAGGGTCTTACCATGCCTGAGCCTCAGAGTTGCGCAGAACCCTAAACACAGGTGTGGAGGAGCCTCACCCAGATGGAGCAAGCTGCCAGTTATGCAAGATGCTGAGAAGTGCTGTTGCTCTTTACCTCTGTTCTCTGCTCCTCCAACTGTTAAACATCATTCTATACAAAATGCAGTTTGCAAAATCTGGCCTTTGTGGATCTAGGGCCTTAGTTCCCTCTGTATAAAATGAGGGATAAGAGAACTTGATTTTTTGCCTTTCCAGGAAAAATTTCTTAAACATGCCCTCCTATTTATGTATTTTTTCCTGTGGTATTTCAGGGCTATCAAAGCTAAAGGTAACCTGGACATGGCTTTCCATGTATGCAGCCGTACCATCTCGAATAGCAGGGCCTTGTGGTACCCCCAGGCCAGTTTCACTCTCATCCTCCCAGAGTTCTTCCCTGGGCTGTGAACAAGGACCTTTTTTGCCTTAATTTTTACATCAGAAAGAAGAGTGACTAATGGTGTGGTACCATCCACCAAAAAGGACCAAAACAAGAAAACTACAAGTCCTTCAGCAGAGAGCTGGAAGCACAGTGGAGATGTGGCACATGCTGGGGAGCACGTTGATGCACGGTGGCCTTAACAGAGTGGGGAGCTAAACATGTGGCATCTCCTGAGATCAGCTGTGAACTCTTCACTCAGTAGTACCCAAGCCGTCCCTGGAGAAAAAAGCCCATGTTGTGCCCTTCTCCACAGAGAGCAAAGATGCAGGGAGCTATCTTGAGCCCCCTCTTCCCTGGGATCCTGTCAAGGGGCAAGGAAGGCACAGCCACCCTCCCTCCTCCTGTGAAGTAGCTAGGTTGCCCTGCCTGTGTGTTCTGGACTTGGATTCTTGAGAAGCTCAGCTCAGTATGGCCCTGGCCCCAAGAATCAGTATTAGGCCATCTGTAGCCTATTGAGGCCCTGCCCACCTACCCTCGGTCCAGGGAAAGTGTGACAGGTAAGATTTGCACTGAGAAGCCACTCAAAGTCAACTATGAGGTAGCTGCTGGGTGCCCCACGGACTGCCCAGAGATGTCAGGGTGTCCACCCCACTATATTCCAGTTGGCAGCTCAGTCCCACAACTCCTGCCTGCAGCGTAGGTCACAGAGACACCTGCTATCATCACCACTGCTGGCTATGACTGAAAAAACTACCCAGACATTACACAAAAGCACTCCCTGGAACCAAAGCCACCTGGCACATCCAGCCAGCAGCCTTGCACATCCTGTGAGCAGAAGGCATTTTACTATGAAAGCCAACCTGGGAAACTTGTGGAGTCCACAGACCCAGATACAAAAATCTCAAGACAGGAACACAAGAATTAGAAAAAAACAAGTTGATACTGCTAAAGGAACATAACTTTTTAGCAACTGACCCAGAGAAATGGAAACTGACAAATAGCACAACACGGAATTCAAATGATATTAAGGAAATGAGAGAAAAAAATATAGACTGTTAATTCAGTGCACTCTGTGAGGCAAAGGTAGGAAGATCTTATGTTTAAGCCCAGCATAAACAACTTGGCAAGACCCTGTCTCAAGGACTAATATGTAGAATATATAAAGAACTCAAAAAAATTGGACTGCCCCTAAAATGAAAGAGCCAATAAAAAAATGGGCATCTGAAATGAATAGACACTGCTCAGAAGAAGTGCAGATGGACGATTAATACATGAAAAAAATGTTCCACATTGCTGGCCATCAAAGAAATGCAAATTAATGCTGAGATTGCATCTTACTCCATAAAGAACAGTTACCAGGAAATCAAGTAATAACGTGCTGGTGAGGCTGTGGGGCAAAGAATTCAATGCTGTTGTTGGGAATGTAAGCTAATATATTCAGTATGGCGAGTCCTCAAAACAGTAAAAGTAGAAATTCCATTCAACCTACTTCTCTTCTAGGAATCTTCCAGAAAGTTAAAAGTCCTCACATTACAGTGATACGTGCATACCCATGATTATACCAGCAAATTTATCAGATAAATCTTAGAAATGGCCTGAATGTCCACCAAAAAGCGGATGGATAAAGAAAATGTGGCAGTTATACTCAAAGCCTTAAAGATAACCTGACACATGTTTAGATGCTCCTCGAGACTATGCGAAGTGAAATACCTCAGACCCACCAGTTCATGTACTATATGGTTTCCCTCACATGAGAAACCCAAAATATACAGAGCAAAATAAAGGATAAACTGGAAGCAAAACTTTTTCAAATGGGAAGGGAACTGGAGAAGGAGGGAAGGGGAAAAGCAAAGAGACATGAAAAAATGGAAATTGACCTTTTTCAAACTGGAGGGGGTCAAGAATAGGAAGGCACAGGGAAAGATGGCACAAACAAGAACTAAGGCGTTATGTCCACGTGCAAACTCCCCATGGTAAATGTAATCATGTACTGCAAATGTACTAGGAAAAACCTGAAAGGCTCAAAAGAAAGGGGCAGAGTGGGGTGGGCATGTAGTCCAGTGTGAAGACCATGGATCCCATCTCTCAGTGCCCAAAATCGGTAAATAGAAAGTTTTTTAAAAAAGAATTAGGAAGATAATTCATGAAATAAATGTAGCAAAGAGCACAAAGAATTACGAAGTTAAAGAACTCCATAAAGGAAATTTAAAACATGGTTGAGAGTCTCAACAGCACAATTGACCAGGTAGAAGAATGAATTGCAGACTAGTAACTTTAAGATTTATGATAAGTGATTAAACCAACAAACTTTCAAATTCTTGGTTCTAAAAGGAGTAGAATAGGAAAAGACACGGAAATACATATTTTTTTGAGAAAAGGTCTCACTATGTAGCTCAGGCTAGTGTCAAACTTGTGATCTTCCTGCCCCAGCCTCCTGAGTGCTGTGATTACAGGTGTGCACTAGTTATAGCCAGTGCTATATCTGTTGATTTGAAAACTTTCTATATCTGGGTGAAAATACAGACATCCAAGTATACTACCTCAAAAGACCCCTGACCCCCAAAATGTTGGATGCGTGTTACAAGACAGGTAGGACCTAAGATGGCAGAATAGAAATGCCCAGGATTTACTTCCTCCTCCACAAAGAGGAAGCAGAGTAACACGGCTATTGCTGCCTTTTGAGGTGTGTGACTAAGGGAGAACCCTGGAAGTAAGACTTGGAACCCTTGGAATAACAGCAAAGAAAAGGAAACAAAATACCCCAGTATCTTGCCACCTCAGCTCCAAAGCCAAGAAAGGGAGCATGTCCTAGCAAACTGTCGGTGTGGAGCCGGGTAATCCTACCTACTCGGAAGTTTCCCAGTACTCACAAGCTTGTACCCACTTAGATAAGCAACCTGAAATTTCCATGGTACCCCTGCTTTGGAAAAGATTCTCCCATATCGCAGAAAATGCTCAAGGTGCTGTAGCCAGGAGCCATCTTGAGAAGGAGACTGCCGGCTGAATTGGGACTGCTCTGGGGATCAGAAAGCCCTGTACATGCTCATCTTTGGGGCCCCATAGTCATTTCACTGCACTGACATGGTGCCGGTGGGAGGAGCAGCCTCATAAACTTAGCCCAGCAGAGTTACTGAGACCTAAGCCCACTGGGGGTGCTACAGTGCAGGTCAGTGATAGCGAACCTTTTTGCCACCTCAGCTTTCAATGATGCAAACAGCCTGCTATGGCACACATAACGTAGGTTTACCAGCACCACTGTAGGCGATGTGTGCTGCGCTACAGGAGAACAGATGGGGCCACACTGAAGAACCAGGAAATTAGGGTGTTTGACACAAATACTGTGGCCAGGCATGTGTGGACTCTGAGCAGGACTAAAAGCAGGCACCTATGTGCTTTCTGCTACCCTCTGCACACAGGTACCTATCACTGTTTAGGAAGGAAAGGAATACCATGGAGCTCCATGGCCCTGCCCATCAGGGCATTCTTAGGAGGCCTTTAGCAACTCTGGTTCTAGCTGTGACCCTTCTTCGGGGGTACATGGCCTTAGATGGTGTTAAGGGTGCAGTTTTGCTTAAGTGGGGCCATGGTTCTACTCCTGAATGGGCACCAAAGTGGCAGAAAAGAATGCCAAGATTCCAGCTGTCCTCTGTCTATGCAGTGTCTAGACTTCCACCACTGACTAGCCAGTGCTTTATCCTGCTCACCACCAGTGCACTGCCGATGCCAAGGGTCAGAATGGGTGCAGGAGGCAAGTGCCCTTCACTTTATAGGGCTCCACACCCACTGTAGGAATATCCATAATGTGAATATTCATCCCCACTGCTGACCACACCACACCTCCCTGAACTGGGGTGTCTCCACTCTTGCACAGTTTACAGAGACAGTAGACATCTTACTCCACCATGTATGCATGGTGCCCAGGGTCATTAATCACAGCCTACAGGGAGACTACAGTGCCCAGGTGAACTCAAAGCCAGCTTTGCATAACAAACACCCAAGACATGTCTTTGAAAGTGATAGAGATATGTGACCCACTAGATGTGCAAATCTCAATGTAAGAACATAAGAAATATGAAAAAACAATGTAATATGATGCATCATCCAAAAGAACATCCCTCTAGCAACAGATTCCAAGGAAATACAAATGGGTGAAACACCTGAGAAAGAATTTAAAGGAATGATTATTAAAAAGCTTAATGAAATCCAAGAGAATACAGATAAACAGTTGAAGTAAAATTTGGAAGACAATAAAGGATATGAATGAGAAATTGAGCAAAAAGACAAATTTTGGAAAGAGCCAGACAGGAACTTTGGCCATGAACTGCTCTATAAATCAAAAAATATAGTTGAAAGCCTAGATCAAGCCAAATAAAGAATATCTGAGTTTGAAAACAGGCCTGTTGAAATATCCCAGCCAAACCACCCTCCCCCCAAAAACCAAGACTAATGGGACACCATTAAGTGAATAAAAACCCACATTTTTAAAACACCTGCCATACATAGGGGGTTTATAGGACCACAGACATGACCAGATAAAGAGTTTACCAGGGCATGTTGTAACCAAACTGCCAAAAGTATACAAGAAACAAGTTATACTTAATGGAACCTCCATTAGACTAACCGAGGATTTCTCAGCAGAAGGCCTACTACAGACAAGGAGGAAAAGACTGACATATTTCAAGTCTTCAAAGAAAATAACTGCCAATCAAGATTACTATATGAGACCTTCTAAGAAAAAAACAAGGGATTCATAACCACATGACTAGGCTCTCAAAACGTGACTAGGACACTCCTACATCTATAGGTGAGGGAGGGATAACTACTATTATGGAAGCATTTAAAAGTATGAACCCCACTAGAAAAGCAGATATCCAAAAGGTGAACAGAAAAGAATCAAACATTAATACAGTAAATCAGAAAGATATGTAATGAAGAGAAAATACACAAAACAACTAGAAGAAAATCAAAGTGACAGGAATTAAGCCCTTATGTATCAATATTCCTGAATGTAAATGGACTAAATTATCTAATCACAACTTAAGAGGTGCCTAAATGGATTAAAAGACTCAAAATAAGGCACTACAAGAATCTTACTTTATACAACTTATACAGACTGAAGGGACAAAATGAAACTTGAAGTATCTGGAATTGTAAAGTGGGCAAGAATAACTAATTATAGCATACAGAATAGACTTGAAGACCAAAACTATAAGAAAAGTCAATATATAGTGAAAGTGTCAGTACAAGAAAATGATTATAAAAACTCTCTGTATCTCATGATGGGACACTCAACTTTATAAAACAAACATTGTTAGGGAAGGACAGATGCCAATACAACAGTAATGGCAGTTCTCAACATCCTGTTCTCACCAATGAACAGATAATCTAGAGCAAAAGAGAAAACCTAAGAACCATCAGAGTTTATACAGATCAAATGAGCTTTACAGACATGCCTAGAATATTCCCTCTTAAAAGCTGCAGAAGGTACTGCATGTAACTTTCTCTAGCATATACCACATTAGGCCACAAAATTAGTCTTAACAAATTTTAAAATTTGAAGTAATAACCTGTATCTTTTCTGATCACAGTGGAAAAAGCTAGAAGACAAGGGAAATTTTAGAAAGTACACACAATGCATGGAACTGAACAACGTACTTTTGGAAAAAACGGGGTCACTGAGGAAGTCAGAGAAGGGAAATTTTTAAATTTCTCAAAGGAAAATGAAAACATACCCAAACGTGTGGGATGGATATGTCCAGCCAAAGCAGTATATTATTATGAGGGAAGTTTACAACAATAAGTACCAATATCAAAACAGATTCTAGATCAACAAACTTTTATGTATCTCAAGAACATAGAAAAGCAGGAACACCTAAAGTTAGTAGAGGGAAAATAACATGACGGGGAACAGGAAAAATAGATGAAATCAATACCACAGAGCTGGTTCTTTGAGAAGATAAAACCGGCAGGCCTTTATCCAGACTGTCTAGTCACCTTCCTGTCACTGTGACACAATGCCTGTGCCCATGACTCAAGAGAGGGTTAGTCTGGTTCACAGTTTCAGTGCAAGGTTTGGCAGACTTCAAGGTGGAAACAGATGCCAGAGGAGGATGCTGAAGGAGAAGGATGCTCAACCCACAGTAGGCAGGAAGCAGGGCGAAAGGGGCACGGGGACAAGAATGCACCCGGCCCCACCTCCTAACAGCACATTCACTAGGGTGCCCCATGACCCAGTGAGCTTCCCGAAGCCCTGCTTCTGAACACATGAGACTTCTGTGGGACATTCTAGATCTAAACCAAGAAAGAAAATCAGAGGTGTCAAGATACTAGAGTCAATACCAAGGGTCATTTGAGATTATTATAGAAAACTATATGCTAATACATAGAAGAACCTAGAAGAAATGGACAATGTATGGACACATGACTTTCCAGAATTGAACTGGGAGAATATTAAGAAACCTGAACAAACTAACAAAAGTGAGACTGAACCACTAATACAGTCTCTCAATAAAGAAAGGCTCAGGACTGAATTTTACTGGACTTTTAAAGAAAAAGTAGCATTAATTATTCTAAAGTGAGTCTACGGAATTGAAAGGGATAGCAGCCTTCCATTTTCATTCTACCAGGACAAAAATACCCCGATTCTAAAGTCAGACAAGCATGCAGTAGCGACAACAACAACAAATCCTATAGACCCAAATCCCTGAACGTAAATCCAGAAATTCTCCATGCAACGGTAGCAGATCAGAAAATATAATTCACAATTATCAAATGGGTTTCATCTCAATAAGCCAATATGGTCCAACACAGGCATATCAACCAAGGTAATACATTATATCCGCACAATGAGCGATATAAATCCTAGTCAACTCAAAAGATAAAGGGAAGTCATTTGATAAAATTCATCATCATCATAAACTTTGTTAATAATTATTTATAGAAGCACAAATCCTAACATGATGAAGGCATCATATGACAAGCACACAGCAACATCACACTGTATGGGGAAAAGCTGGAAATATTCCAAGGTCAAGAACAAGCAAGAGTGCTTGCTCTTTGGGGTTTTGTTCTGAGGGGGGAGTGGGATGCAGGGAATGGAACTCAGGACTTCATGTCTGCCAGGCAGGCACTGCTAAGCTATATCCCTAGCCCCAGAGTGCTTGCTCTTAATACTTATATTCAGTATAGTACTAGAAGTTTTAGACAGTAGTTAGCAAAAGAGCTAAATAAAAAGCATATGAATAAGAAGGAACTCAAATTACCCTTGTTTGCAGATGATAAGATTCTATATGTACAGAAGCCTATAGACTCCACGAAAAGACTATGAGAACTAAGAAATAAGCAGAGCAGCAGGATACAAAATCAAAATATGACAATAGCTTTTCTATAGGTCAGTGAATTTGCTGAGAAATCATAAAAGCATTTCCATTCACAATGGCAACCAAATTGTTTCATTAGAAAAATAAACAGAATCAAGGAGGTAAAAGACCTCTACAGAGAAAATTACAAAATACGGTGAAAGAGGAACAAAGAAAAAAATGGAAAGTATTCCCAGTTCAGGGTTGGAAGAATACTGTAAAAATATCCACACTACCCAGTGATATCTGCAGATTCAATACAAAACCCATCAAAATGCTAAATGACATTCTTCACACAACTAGAAAAACTATTCTAAAATGCATAGGGAGATAAAAAAAAAAACCCAGAATAGCCAATGCATTCTTTAGCACAAAGCTGAAATGTCTCAATTCCAACTCATACTAGATCCATCATAACCCAAACAGCATGGTATTGGCATAACAGCAGACACACGGACCAATGGACCAGAATAGGGGTCCCAGAGATAAACTCACATATCTACAACCAACTAATTCTCAACAAAGGAGCCAAAAGCCATACACTGGATTGTTTCTTTTCAATAAATAGTGCTGGGAAAACTGGATCTCCACAGGCAGGTGACAGAAATTTGTTTCTTGCACAGAAATCAACTCAGGATGGGTCAAAACCTTAATGTAAGCCTTGAAACTGAAATTGCTAGAAGAAAATATAGGGTAAACACTTCACGGCTTTCGTACAGGCAGTGAGTTTCTGAAGATGACACCAAAAACAAACAGTGACAAGTGGATTACATCAAACTAAAAAGTTTCTGTATAACAAAGGAAACAATACAGGGACAAGACAACCTACAGAACGAGAGAAATTATCTACCAAGTATTTACCAAGTATTCATCTGACAGGTGAGATAATAATCTCAATCACAGAAAAACAAGCAATGCATTATAAAAATGGGCAAATGTCCTGAATTCAAAAGAAGTACAAATGGCCAAAGGTACATGAAAAATGTTCATTTTTATTAGCCATCAGGGAAATGCAAATAAAGACTAAAAAATAAAATACTATCTCACTCTAGTGAGAAAGCTATTATCAACACATTAAAAATGACTGCTATTATCGGTGGGAATGTAGATTAGTACACCCATTATGGAGCGTCCTCAAAAAAATTAAAAACAGATCTACCATACGATCCAGCTGTCCCACTTCTAGGTGTACATCCAAAAAATGAGTCAGGATACCAAAAAGATGCACACCCATGTTCACCGCAGTACTATTCACAGTAGTGAAGATACACAATCAGTTTAGGTACCCACCAGGGGATGAATGGATAATGAGAACATGGATACATACACAGTAATATTACTCAGCCACAAAAAACAACAGACGATAATAGCACAAACCTCTCTTTTCAATGAACTAAGAGAAAGTAGTGCTAATATCGGTGAATAATTTTTTATGCCCCTATCTTGTACTCTGAGTAACTATTGTGAAGAAAACAATCCGCAATGTATTAACTATTGCTATTCCCCTCTTCTTCCGAAATTTTTGTTTTACTTTTTTCCATAAGATAAAAAAACGACAATTCTTATCATTTGTAACAAAAATGGATGAAATTGCAGGACATCAAATGAAGGTAAATAAATAAACCAGAAAGATAAATATTGCACATTCTCTCTGTTATGTGGAACCTAGAAATAACTGGGTAGAACAGTGATGACTAAAAGTTAGGAAGGGTGCGTGAGTAGATGCGGGAGAAGATGGTGAGTTGATCAGTGGGTGCTGTACATGTGTATGGAAGTGTTATATGAACCCATTAATACATACAATTAATACATGTAGTAAAATAGTACAGGGATGAAGAATTATAAAAGGAGCAAGAGAAAAGTATAGTCACTTATAAGGAAATCCCACTAGACTAACAATGCATTTATCATTGGAGAAACGAGTGTAATACAGGAACTTCCGGGAAGATGGCGACCGGTTAGGCAGCAGAGAGAGAACCTCCCAGAGGATTACCACCCAAACAATGAAATATAGCAATATGAAGACAGAAATGAGGACTTCCGGGAAGAAGACGACCAGCCGAGAGAGCGAGTGTGGAGGGAAGAACGGCTTCAGCTCCTGAACCCGACAGAGAACGCGCTACTGGGACAAACTGCGCCAAACCGGGCAGCGCTCCGGGATCCTGCTCAGAACCCCACCCCCGCAGCCAGCGCTGCGCAAACTGGAGCAACAGCGACCGGCCGGCGGGATTTCTGAGTCGGGGAAAATCTCCATCCAGGGAAAAACACCTGAACGGCACTCCTGTCTGCACGATCACAGGGTGAGTTAAGTGCGCGCTCTAACCGGTTTTTCCTGAATCGGGAAGAAGCTCAGCCCAGCGAGA
>PVLD010022292.1:0-29599 GCA_004027595.1 Dinomys branickii | reverse complement strand
CTGACTAAATTTGCATGTCTGTATATGGGTCCATACATCTACAATTCGAAGATATCAATGGATAAAGCAACAACTACTGTTGAGACCATATCACCTTGTCTATAGATTAGTTGTGATTGTACTATTTTCTATGATAATGGGTGTCTGTTTGTCAATATGTTTTTGTACTTTTATGTTTCTAAAATAAAAAAAAAAAGGTGACAAAAAAAAAAAAAAAAAAGAGTGAGGACCATGGGGAGAGCATAATAATACGAATCCTCCACGGATTATGTTTAAAAATCAAGTGTATAACAACCTAGGGCAACCTGCCTTCACAAAGCAAAGCATTTCATATTTATGCTATGGGATAATCATTCAGATAATTCATGAAATGAGTAAATTACTAAGACTCTGAAGTGTTTTCTTCATAAAGTCTGTTTTTATAGCCTAACTGTTGCCTTTTCTCAAATCTCTTCAAGAATTTTGCCTATAGTGAGTTTTCTCCAAAGAATTACTTATCTGAGCAAGCCATCTGCATTTCATTAGTAAGGCCAACCTCAAGAAAAATCAGCCCTGATGTAAGTTAGTCGCTCCTAACAAAATTCACCTTGACCAAGAGAATTGACCCAAATATATTGTCCAGTTGGGGAATGCAAGATAAAAGGGTAACATTTTACATGAAATATACAAAGTTTAGTTCACTTGAATATAAAATATCTCTTCAAGTGTATTATTAAAAGGGATTTAAGAGAAACAAAATCCTAACAAAATTTCCCTCCCTGGTGTTTGTAGATATATAAAAGAAAATGGGTTTTCAAGAGGTTGTATTCATCCCACAGAGAATTTAATCATTGCATCATTTCTGAAAACTGGTTGCCCAGACTTAGAGATCTTCCCATATGAGCATTAGATTCACACCAAGTAAATGCCTCAGAGAACTCTCTGTGGTCTGCACTGCACGCTCCTCCTTTATACAAATGATGCTTCTCCGTATCCTCCCCAACTTACAAGTACATTTGTATCGGAACACAGCCACGTGCATTTATTGACCCTTTCTATGGCTGTTTTCACGCAGATGATAGCAGTTGAAACACAGACTGTGCCCCCAAAGCCTGAGATATTTACTCTCTGACATTTTAATAAAAAGTTTGCCTGACCCTACTCTCTAGCCCACTTCCCCATCTTAGCTCTTCCAACACATTCTCATTTCCTGCTGAAGCATGTTTGTCCAATACCATATTTACTAGAAACTCTGATCATTCTGCATTCAGTAGTTGGTTTGGAAAAGACTTCAGCAAAGTTCAGTTCCCCCGTAGAATGAATTGCTATTGGCTTTCTTGTATAAACCTTACTCTTCATCCCTCGCTTGTTTTTTATTTACTTGAGTTGTACTCTTCCAGGGCTACCATGTATGGTTTCACAAGTTTTTGCTACAGAAAAAAGTCCTGTGAAAATCTTAAGCTGAGGTTGAATCCTCCTTGCATTGTTTGACAAGGCATAAATCTTGAGACAAGTTCACATTCCCCCAGAGGATAGGACACTTTTATTTTAAATAACATGATAATACACCTTCTGGCCAACAGGTTCTGCCCGCTATGTGGCTGCTTGTGCCCTAATAACAAAGGCACAAGCTGATCTAGCAGCAGCCCTATGTTCTTTCAAAGGTTATGGGGTAAGTACCACTTTTATTTTTATTTTTATTTTTATTTTTATTGTAAAGAAAAAAAACTAAAACTAAATAACAAAAACAAAGACGTAAATAAACTAAACAAAATAAAACATAATACAGAAGAAGATGATAGGAAGTTAACAATGGTTGTTGTGTTATATATTGTTATCTTCAAATTGGTTACTTAGATAACCAGACACAGACCTCTCCAAAAGAAGCCATCTTTTCATTAAGGGAGTCAGCTGCCAGCTGTGTGGTTTCACCCTTGAGCTCAGGGCTCTCCCTTATCCGTACTGGCCCAGACAGGGTGAAGACAAGTCTCAGCACAATGTCACATTCAAAAGAAAAATAAGTCACTTTGGTTTTGCTTTATCTTAGTTTTCTTAGATGCACAAGATACTACAAACTTAGCAGTTTAAAACACTGTTTATTAGTTAACAGTCTTGTTGGTCACACAATGTGGCTGAGCTTTCTGCTCTCACTAGAAGGCTAAATTCAAGTTGTTGGTTAAGCGAGTTTTTATCTTGAAAAACAAAAATCCACTTCTAAGCTTATTTTAACGGTTGGCAGAATTTGGTGGTGGGATGTTTTGTGACTGAGGCCCTGTTTACTTGCTGGCTGTTATCTGAGACACTTCTCCACGCTCCAAGGCCTCTTGCTAGTCCCTGGAGTTGAGGGGAGCCTCAGTCAATTCTTTTCTCCTGCTTTGACAAGTCAATGTGAAGGTCAAATTATTCAACTATGAGTTTTTAATTGGCCAGCAGTGTCCTACTCCTTTACTAGGAAAATATTCACAGTAAAGTGGAGACTATCTATCTTCTCAAGCAGATCACTAACATTCATTACAGTAGACACCAAAGAAACATGTCTTAAGTTTTCTTAGGAAAACAAAACATTGCTAGAAAGGCCAAAAGGACAGCCTTGCAGCCCCTCAAGACTTTGGTCCTGTTCCAGACCCTGAGGAATTATGAAACTGGTCCCTCCTCAAGGGATACAGTGGAAAGATATAAAAACCCTACATGGAAATGGTCACTCAAATTTTCACAAGACTAGGGCTGTCAGTGCCCACCCAACAGACCTACAGGGCCTGCCCACTCTGTGCTTATGATAACCCTGGCAAGCACAGACCACTCTAAAGAAGGAAGCTACTCTTGTGAACCTCTAAAAGACCTGAGGTGCCTCTTCAAAAATCAAGTAGGTATGGCCTATAGCCCCTTTTAGCCAGAAATAGCGATATGAAGACAGAGACCACCACACCCTCAGCACCTCATAAAGAATGATAAGAATTTACATCACTCAGTTAAAGGCCTAAATAGAATAAAAGATGGAACCTCCCCAAACCAAGAGGGAATTCTACTAGGAGAAGTCTCCAGGACTCTCTTCTCTGTATCTTCCAGTTGATGTCTCACCCTGAGGATTTTAGACTTTCCAGCTTCTGAATTACATAAATTGCTTAAGGTAAATCTGTGTATGTGAACATACATAGAGAAGGTGTACATTTATTTATGAATACAGATGTGTGCATCTTATTGTTTCTGTTTTTCTGAAACCCCCAACACAGCAAGGCACAAGGCGCATCTACACTCTCAGAACGGCAGCCTGTCATGCTGGGAACCTCCCTTCCCTCACACCAGCCAAGAGGTTGATGTGTGCTTCTTCTCCCCTTGTCAGTTTGGCCTCTTTGAACATCTCCTGCGCACCACGTAAGAGAAAACAGGAGCTACACTTCCAGCACCCACTTCCTTCCATGAGTCCAGGTTGGAGTTTGCTAGTGAGAGGTACTTGTGAGGGAGAAGGCAGGAGAAAAGGAAAACTTACTCTCTGGAGGCAGGGACACTGGCTGACATCAGGATCAAAGTATTTCCATTTGACTTTGTTTGAGAATCATCCAAATCACTGCCGTCAGATGTGATCAGCGCAGTGTTCCTGACCTTCATTCCTGCAGCTCATCCAGCAGTTATATAGCCATCTATTTCCTTTATTGAAACCTTCACATTCAGAATGCATATAACGCCTCCTGTTTCCTCCTGACCAAATGAGAAGAGTTTAAGACAACAGTTTATTCTCTAGGCTTCTGTGTACATTGTGTCTGTTTTCCTTAGTTCTATCCCAAAATCACTCTTTTATAATAGGGTAAGCCCGAAACTATCCCTATTACAACAGAATAAACATTAAACTCCAACTAAGAGGACCTAGCCCATCTGGCCACAAATTCACGTTTCAGACTCATTTTATTCACTTTGAGTTCAAACCTCATTAGCCTTTTTCTGATTTCTAGAATCAACTCTAATCCTTTAGGTTTTAAGACTTGTGTACATTTTATTCCCTTTTCCTGAAAAATCTCCCATGAACTCTGCCCCTAAATTCACATCCTTTTTCTCAGCAATCCCTAATCATTCTTCAGGTCTACCTCTAAATATCATTTTCACAGGCAAATTAATTCTTCCTGGCATACACTCTTAGCTTACACTTCCACTCTGTAGCATGTGTTAAATTAAATGAAACTTCATCTAAATCTGTCTCTGTACATATTTTTAGTTGAGCCTGAAGATTTCTTCCAGTACAGCATCTGTAATCTACCTTGCTGTGTAAACAGACTATAACCACTATTGTAACAAGTAGCTCAGACTCAGCCAATCATAGACAGCCAACTGTTCAAACCATGTGCAGACAAAAGCTGTAACCAATTAGACTGTCTCTCTATTTCATTTCCTCTTCTCTGGCTATAACTATAACATATCCACTCTGGGCAGGAGGAATGGCATTCTGACAAAGCTCATTAAGACCTTCAAAACTAGATTTGTAATTCTGCCCTTCATCATCTTACAACTGTAAGTCACTAAATTTTAAAATGTCTTTCTTCTCTTCTAAACTATAGCTTCCTGTTGTTACATGTTCACTGATATACCCCTGGTGTCCAGCAAGGTGTTAACAAATAGAGCTTCAATACTGAATAGATGAATGAAAGAGAGGAAGGACTATAATGTGATGGTTAAAACTAAATTCACTCTAGATGCATGCTTTTCCAAGCAGGACTATAGGGAAAGGACTCTATGGTTGATTTGAGAGAGAAAAAAGAGACCTCCTCAGACAGTTAGATAATATTCTCCCTGGCAGAAAATGAATACACTCCTGGATTGAACTAGAAGGAGCCTTCTTTTCTGGAGATGGTAAGAATGACAGAAGAAACTATTCTTTGGAGATGGTGATGATGAGATAAATTGGAAAAAGGTTCTATATTTCCTCTGCAGTCTTCAGTAGGTACGTTTTAAGTAATACTGGCTGACAGGAATGGCCTGGTGTAAGCTACACCATCTTCATTTCTGGGAGCATCTGGCTGCCGCTCTTCCCCAGTGGAACTCAATGGACTGTGTCAACAAACAATAGCTCCAAACTTTTTCATGTTCTTGGCAAAAAAGCATCCTGAATCATAGAACTGGAAACAGAACAAACAAACTTGGATTATTCTCCCTGCTGGTTATACAAGGAGCCACTTGCCACATGAAAAGGAAAGAAGTGAAAATATTATGTTGCCTACTCAGAGTATAATGTCCTTCTGCCTTTATGAACATCTTCTCCAAAAAAAATGAGCATGATAAACTTCCCCGAGATTTCATGTGTTTAGGAAGGTGTTAGGGGAGCATGCTACTGCTGACATCTTTTTACTAAGTTAACTCACAAGTGAAAAGAACCTGGCACCACCAGCCCAATCGATGTCAATCCAGGTCAAAGAGAAAGGTCGGGTCAAGAGGGAATAAGCAATACACACCGAGGATACGTGTCTTTAGAACTGGATGCCTGGGTATTTGCCAGCAGTACACAAATTCTTATTGTGCAGAAGAATGATCAAGTGTGACAGCCAAAAACTGCCACAAATAAGAAAATAAAAGAATAGTTGTATCAGGGGTCAATGTGCTGAGAATGAAAAGGAACCAAGTTCACAATTTTAAATTATGGGTATTCAGTGGAAAAGAGAAAAATAGCTTAAATGGTACACATGTTAAGGAAAAATCAAACAAACAATATGGAGCAAAGGTGCTGCTCCAAGACATGTTCATATACTGAAAGGCAAAGTATGGTCAGTTTCTCTGAGGGAATGAAAGAATCAAACATAGATGCATGAAAACATACATACAAATACGCACGGATTAAGGAAAATAAGAGAATTCTTATTCTCTTATTTAATATTCTTTAATAAGAATTATTATCAAATTATTTAATAAGAATTATTATCAAACAATACTTGTGGGGTTTTTTCCCCTCGGGTTGCCTTTGCCTTCTTTCCTTACATTGTTCTGTGTTGTTCAGGACATCTGCTGAATCCTAACCCCTTTCTTTGCTACAGCTGTGCAATCTTTCAAGATATGTGTGTGCTGCAAACTACTCTACTTTCTTCACAATTACTGCCATTTCCTTACCTGTATTCGTTCCTTAAATCTCCTTCCAGCCAGGATAAATCATCATTCAGAAGGACCAAGGTTTGGGGAATGCTAAGAAATCCCAAATTTTTTCACTTTTTCCTCTTCAATCTCTTACTTTCATCTTCGTTCCCTCTCTTCATCCCCTTTTCCTGACCTTTGTTGCCTTACCCATTTGGAAAACATCTCCGCACTTCCTATGTAGCCTCTCTGCTATGTGCATGTCCCATCTCCCCACCAATAAGTGATCGCTATGTACTCCGAACATGTACTAATAAAAAAGAAAGTCCTTTAAAACCCCGTCCATCCTACCTGCCTCTCATACAGAAATTTTGACGTTCTGCTTATCAGGAGTACTTTTGTGTATTTTGTTTCTTAAAGTCCAGCTTTGTATGTACTTCAATGGGCTATTGCCTGTTATGTAACATTATACAGATGAACTAATTATGCAAATTCATTGGTTCACTCCAAATTGGTGACAAAGTTTATTTTAGTCATAATTAGTGGATTAGTGGAAATATATAGAAGAAATATAATTGCATATTTTTCTTTTCAAAGATTATGGTTTTTCCCATTTGTTTATCATGTCATTCCATAAACAGGCAACGAATGTATACATTGCTCTCAACCCCCACTACAGCCTTACCCTAGCTGGAGGAAAAGAACCCCGGGTGGGTGTGGGGACACATGCCCATTATTCCAGTTACTCAGGAGGCTGAGGCAACAGGCTTACAAGTTCAAATCTACCTTGGACAACTTAGCAAAACTCTGTTTCAAAATAAAAAATAAAAAGGGAGGAAGAAGAGAGTAGAGGGTAAGGGGACATAAAAAAATTAAGATGTGTTATGTACATACACCAACTCCTCATGATCAATGTAATTTTTGTGTACTGGAAACACTAAAACAATTTTTAGAAAACTAAAAATAGAAAGTTTGAGGGTGTAGCTCAGTGGGAGAGTCCTGAGTTTGATGTCAGTGTCAGAAAAAAGTAAAATTTACACAAGAAACAGCCAACTTCGAAACAATGAGTTAGAGGAGAATTTCTAATATACTAAAATTTTCCATTTATAAGGAGGCAACCTATAAGATGGTCATATATATGCAAAATCATATATATATATACATATATACACATATATAGTTATTCATTACAGCATTTTAAACAATAAAGATTAGAAGCAATAAGAAATTGGATTAATAAATAATGATGTCTTCACATCATGGAATAGCATGGAGCCACAGCAATGAATGGGAAGCTTTTAATATAGCCATATAAAATATTTAATATATATTGTTAAATGAAATAGCAGGGGACAAAGGCAGGGAAACATATATATATGTATAATATGAAGGACATATGTGACCCTGTACTTGTGTGTGTGTTTGTGTGTATGTTTCTGCTTTAATATACATACATACCTTCAGTGAAAATTTTGAGGTGATTTTTTATAGAGGATTATTTGAACATATACAGTGATCCATTATGTATAGCTAATGTAATTTACTCAACCAGAGCCCTGTTGAAGGCCATTTGCATTAGTTTCAACCTTTCTCACTTTCTTGATATGTCACGTTTTTATCAGTGTGCTGTTAGGACAGATTCTTTGAGGTAGAACTGCATACTGAGAGACAAAATCTGCATGCAGTTTTGCTAACAGTGTCAAGTTCCCTCCACAATAGTTGTACCATTTTGCATTTCCCACAGCCTTACCAGCAAAATATTGTCACTTTTCAGAATTCTACATTCTAATCATTGAGAAATAATTAAAATCATTTCTAATATGAACCAAAATTTAAAAACTGTTGAGTAAATACAACTTCGTAAATAATTTTGGCCATATCAAAACAGTGCCGGAAGCAAATAACAAGATGATAGCAACTGGGGAAAGTATTTGTTAGATTTGTTAAATCACCTCACATACTTGAAAACATGAATTTTCCGGTTAATCTACTAAATCAATATGTCCATTTTTGTTTGTCCTATGCATTCAGAAAATTTGGCAAAAATTGAAAAATCTAATGATTAGAAGGTACTAAGGAACCAGCAATTCCCAGACTTTCATTATTATGTGCTGTAATAAGAAAACTTCCTTATTTAAAGAAAATCCTCATAAGATACTCTGCAGTTATTGAGGCATCATTTTACAAACATCTAAAAGTCTCAGGACAAGAACGGTCTTTGTGCCAGGTGTGGTTACACACACCTGTAATCCCAGCACTTGGGAGGCTGAGGTAGGAGGATTGTTGCAAGTTCGAGACCAACCTAGGTTACAAAGTGATTTCAAAGCCAGCCTGAACTGCAGAGGGAAAGAAGCCCTGTCTCAAAAATACCAAAAAAAAAAAGGAAAAGAAAAAGAAAAAGAAAGGTCTTTGCATTACATTTGCAACTACTCTGTAAGTTTGCATTATAAAAAACAAATTTGAATAAATGTTAAAAATTGGGAGAAAATAGATAAATAATTTTTAAAAGTAGCAAACTTTCACACAGAAATTTCACTTCTGATTGTCTAATTAAGAGGATAATTAAAAACACATGCCCAGCTTCAATAGTTCTAGCATATCCATTCATCTTTCAGAGTTTAGCTCAAAATTACATTGCCAGCAAAATTTCTCTTGACCCTAGTAGCCCAGATCTAAATCACCTATTAAAAATTCTTCCACCTTTATAGCTTTTCCACAACTTAGAATTATATACTTATGTGAAACCTTGATTAATGACTTCTACTGCTTGAAATCAAGCACCGTAGCTGATTTGCCATGCTTAAAATTGCACCCCCAGTGCCTCCCCTCTCTCAGATACCATGGTCTGTATGTGATAAGCTCATGTGTTGGGAGTTTGGTCTCAGTGTCATGTTGTTGGGGGGTGAAATCTTTAAGAATGGAGGCCTTGTGGAATAGGCAGGGACCATGATCCCCCAGTCTTGCTTTGGCCACCTGCTTGGCAATATGATTTCTCCCTCTCGCAAATCTCCCCCTGTTGTAATGCCACACACAAGGGAGTCCCTTGCAGAGCCAGGACAATGCACGAACTATTCTTGGCAACTCCAAACCGAGCTGAATACTTCTTTTCTGTATAAAGGTAGCTTGTTTCAAGTATTTCATTATAGTAACGAAGAAAAGCCTAATGCAACATGTGCTAGTAAACATAAGTAAACGTGACAAGGTGACAAGGTGAATAAATTCAGATGATGCATAAGTAGGTAGATTAGAAGATAGACAGACAGACAGATAGACAGATGACCATAGGTATGGCTGTCTCTCAGATCTATCCATGGGACCTGCTGATTAGAAGTCGTAAATAATGAAAAGGGCTAAGCAAAAAATGTACAATGATGGTCAGTACAAAGATCACCCGAAGACAGAATGATCTGTTTATTTTGAAGGAGGAGAATCGAAAAATATAACAAGAAACAAGGCAACGGTTTTAACCAGAAGTATGTATCACAGCCTTCTATGGGACTTACTGAAACTGCAAACACACGGGACAAACATAAAAATGAATATATTTATTCAGTAAGTGAACATGAGGATTCGTATTTTAAAGTTCCTAAAGTGATTTTGATTAATCTTTTGGCTGGACATCATAGAGTAATGGAAATGTGATCTCTAAGCTGGCTCTGAACACACAACATTGATTCTAAGGAGAAAAGAACCATATGCAAAAAGGGAAGACTGCACTGTTCAAGACACAGTAAGTCCTAAAATGACTTATTTTACGACCCTTCCAACAGAAATTAACACAGAAAGGAAGAAAGAGTCCTTCATTCCATTCCCCCACTGGACCCTGACGGTATTAATCAGTTTTCCGGTCATTGAAACAAAATAACTAACACTCACAACATAAAGACTAGGAAGCCTACTTTGGTTCTCAGTTTTGGGGAATTCAGCCCACAGTCAGCTGGCTCCGAGGCAGAAATTAAACAGTTGGAGGGTGTGGCCGAGGAAAGCATCTCCATCATGGCAGCTAGGAAGCAGGAACAGAAGGGAAGAGGTGGGGACAAGAATATGCTTTTCCAAGTCAGGCCCCTGTAAGCCACCTCAAGCTTTGTCCCATAACACATTTAGCATGAAACTCATCAGTGGAGGGACACACTGGTGAGTACAGTGTCCCTGTAGTCGTCACCTTCCAAAAGCCTCATCTCTGCATACAGAGGCTTTGGAGGACATTCTAGACTCATTCCAACCCTGGCTCCCAAAAGGCTCACATCTGTCTCATGCAAAATGCATTTGGTCCTTCTCCAAGAGCTGCCAAAGGCTTAACAACAGTTTCAGCATTGCAGCCAAGTTCAAAGTCTCCTCCGAGGCTCAAGGCTGTGAGCTCCTATAAAAATCACAAAGAAAGTTAAATATTCCCAGCGTACAATGGCACAAAGTAAACATTCCCATTCCAAAAGAAAAAGAGAAGGGATGGGAGAATAGAAGGGACTAGGACGAAGGCAGGGCTGAAACTGAGCAGAGTAAACACTGAAAACCACGGCTTCATGTTCAGCATTGGGGGCAAGCTGTGATGAGAAGTTAACTCCAGAGCCCTTGGGCAGCCCTATCCCTGTGAACTTACCAGTTACAATCATCCTCTCATGGGCTGGCTTCTTTTTTTACTGCCTGCAGATGTTCCATGTTTCTGGTATTTCTGATTTCTTGGGGTTCTCCACTGCACTTCTGGGTTCACTCTCACAGTTTCATGGACTACCCTGTTGGGGGCACACAGACAGACTCCCTGGAATTTTTCTGAAATTGGGTGGAAGTCTTCATGACCCCGTGACTCTTGCATTCTTCATACCTGAAAAACCAGCACCACAGTCTTCCATCAGCTTGAGCAGCAGCCAGGCCCGCTGGAACCATGGTTGCAACAGTCTCTGAATGCCTGGATGACTGAACTCAGGAAACACTTCCCTAGACATCCCTGATGAGACGAGCACCTTGGGGTATCTTCTCAAAACAAAGTCCTTCAAGCGGGTTTACCTGTTACACTTGTGAGCCAGAGAAGGGTGTCGGTCTGGCCAATTACTGAGATGCCTTTGACCCAACTTTCCTATTGTACTGATGCAAAGTACATGTTTTTTTTTTTAATCTCAGTTTCTTAGCAACTACAGTCTTCATGAACCCAAACCTTGCAAGTGCTTCCTTTCTGCTAAAACTGCAAACATTTTATATCTTCTGGCTATACCATTTGCTCCTAATTCTCTATCTCTTATATTTTATGCAGGCTACCCACCCTAAGGGCAAGTAGGTTTCAAGCCCTTAATCCTAGCATCACACCATAAATCAATCCCACCCTCAATCCCAGCATCACACATTAGATCTGGCCACCTCTGAAAAGCCCCACCTATGACCACATGAGGCTTCAGGCAGGGGGCATCTAGACACAAGCTATAACAGTATATTAACCAAAGCACCACTGTAAGTAACTTTGGTCTATCTGTGTATTCTTCCCTATTTAATATCCTTACCTTCGCACCAAGAATATTTACTGTCTTGATTTTGTATTCATTATTTTATGCCTTTTTATAATGTTATCATATGTGTGTGTGTGTGTGCATGAACCCTGTATTATTAAATTTACTTGTTTTAGATATTTAGATAGAGATAGAGATGATGAGAGAGAGAGAGAGATGACATAGAGTTATATCTTTTGGACCTAAAAAATACTTTGTTACTGTCACATAATTTGTCTTGGATGTAGGATCACAAAAAACTGCTTCCTTTATTATCAAAGACACTGTTTATCTGAATAATATGTGAGGCTTAAGTTAGAAGATTTTTCTTTCCAAATAATAAGTTAGACTGCCAGAGAAGATTTTCTTTTTTTTTTTTTTTTGAGAAGATTTTCTTAGTTAAAATCAAAATGAGCATATGACTCACTGGACTAAATGATTCAGAGAAAATTCTCTGTATTCTAGTTAGCACTCCATTTCAATTTGAGTTTACAGTCTAAGTTTCCCACTACCCGAGTACTTTGGTCATACTTGTTTTGAATGAAGCACCAACACCTTTCACTTTCAAGTTTTCTAATGTTTCATAATGTAATTTGAACCACTTAGAAGTGAAAGAGAATATTTAAAGAAAGGACATGTGAGGAATCAATACTTTCACATTACTCTGCAACCATCACATCCCTTGCTCCACCACACTCTGACTGCCCTCCAGGGGTCCCCTATTCCTACCCTCCCCTCTAAAGGAACACTTCTCAAAGCTTTGCACACATCCTTGTTGTCATGTCCCCGTCCCTGATCTGCTCCTTAACTCACTCTAACTTGGTTTCCACTCCCATTGCTCCTCTAAAACCACCCTAAGTTCAGTTACGTTCCTCTCCTGTGGGTATTATGTCTCTGAAAAATCTGACAATACTAATGGTTTCTCTCTTTACTGTATGGCTTGATTCTCCTCCATCTCTGGCCACTCTTTCCAGTGCACTTCCAGCTTTCTCTTCATCTATTGCCTTTAACATTCAACATTCTTCATACCCCCACCTTGGCTCCCCTTTTTCATCCACACTAAACCTGTGAAAGCCACACATCTCAGGCACTATGCAGGTAGCCTAAGAGAGAAGAGCAGATCAGAAAACCCAGCTCCAGTTCATTACTGGCATGTAAGAACACAAAATACGTATCACCAGACCTTCCTGTTTCTCATGAGAATCTTTGTCATGGTTTGTGTCTGGATGTCTCCCCAAAGCCTCACACAATCATGGGGGGTAGCCTTTTTTAGAGGCAGCTGAATCTAGAGTTTGTGATTGATTCTTCATCTAACGCTGGGATTAAAAGTGTGAGTGTTCCACCCACTCCACAGCAGGTAGCCTGCGTTCACTGTTCACTATAAGGGAAGAAAAGAGGCTTGCTCTCCCAGCCTCTCTTGTTGCTCTTGGCATCTTCTCCTTCCATGAACGTTTGCCCCTGTGTCACACCAACCTGCCTCAGAGCCTATAGATTAGAGACTGAAACCTCCACAAGCTGTGAACTAAATGAACCTTTTCCCCTTTACCTTTGGGTGTTGGATATTTTGTCTCAGCAATGAGAAAAGTAACTAAGACAACCTTACATCTGGATTATATTCGATAGAAGTATTAGCAACTATATCAACTTCTTAATGGCCATCAAGTCCAATTTCCCAACCAAAGCAACCCCAAATGCCTACTAGAGGAGGTTCCCTCCTTCTGTTTGATTCTTTAATCTTTCTTTTCAGAATCTCACTCATTATCCTGTTTCAATTATTGTATAAATGCCAACTCTAAACTATTTACCACTAGTATAGACTGTGTTTAAAGATTCTGATATCAACATTAAACCGGCCACCCAATATTTTCACTTGGTCGCCATGCTACATAGTAAGTATGGCCCAAAAAGAACTTTTCATATTCCCTACTGGTTCTCTTAAAACAGCAGTTCACTGTGTGTCTCTAATAAATGATATCATTACAATGACTAAAAGTTATATGTCAAGGGACGGGGGTGGGAGGAAAGCAGGAAAACACAAGAAACAAAAAGAGAACAGAACAAAAATTGGAAACAAAGGTTTTGTAAATCAGATGGGAAGCTGGATTAAGAGAGACAAGGGGAATGGGAAAAAAAGAAGAAGCAAGATGTATCATGTACAGGTACATCCTCCCTATGATGAATGTTATCATTATGTATAGCTAAAATGGACCAATAAAAAATTTATGTGTCACTGGGATATGGCAACATGAGAAAGACAGGAAGGAGAGAAATGGGTCCCCTGGACCCAGGAAGGATCTGAAATGAGAATTGAAGCCCTCAGAAAGAGCAAACAAGACCGGTCCTAGAGGAAAGGCTCAGAGGGCCGCCATGGCACAGTTGAAGAGGAGGCGAGAAGGAGGAAGTCACCACTCCAAACACACCCTTGGCCTGCTGCCTCATTCCTAAACTCACAGCTTCAGCTCCACAGGCCTGTGCTCGTGGGAGCTTCCCAACTCGGCCAGGGGAGAGCAGAGTTCTGAGAGCTGGTCCAGAACTGGAGAGGAGAAAGCGCAGCCAGGAAAAGAGGCAGTGGCAGTCGGGAGGTGTTGTTGAACCCAGTGTGAGGATGAGAAGCTACAACAGCCACTAAAACAGAATCCCCCCCCTTGCAGCAACCATTCCAATCAGTGCCCGGAGGCAAGGCGGAGTGAAAGCAACTAGTACACAGCTCACAACACCCAGCTCTACACCTGCCCCAAGGCTGTGGCCTCCTGCCTCTCCACTGTGTGAGCAACTATCAGCAGAGAGCAGCAGAGAGCAGTGGTAGTGACACCCCAGGGCCACCGCAATTCCCAGGGATCCAGTCAATGAACAAACAGGAAATGGAGCACAACAGTAAGAGAGAGCTGCAGACGGAGGTGGCCACATGCCCTTCGCACTCCAACACCAAGCAGGAAGCACGAGCTGAGTTACCAGGCTTCAGCTCCCACCCTGAACTGCCTCTGGGCACCTTGAATCTTGGTGACCTGAGCACTCAACATGTGTGAGTCCACGGGCTGAGTCCACGGGCTTCATGACTGACCCTAAACTACTAATATAAGCACCAAGAGGGACTTCATACTGCTTGCATATATGAACCTTGTACGAACCCATAGCAACAAATTACATGAAAAGCAGTAGTGCTGGAGTCCAAGACACAACATACTCTACACAGCAGACCTGAGAAAATCCCCCAATTCTCTCCTAGAACTAATAACAAAACTTAGTACACACTCTAGACTACCACAGTGAACTCGGGTGGGGGAGACCTCACACCACTTGTGCCCAGCATCATAAGTGCGCCCAATGCCCGGCTGCAAGGCACAGGGAGCGGCAACACTGGAGATCAAGAGGTGGGAAGAGGTGAAGACTTGGAACTAGGGGGCAGACCCGGTTCTCTAGCTGGGTGGGGACAGCCTCCAAAGAGTCATAGGTGGCCTGCAGGGAGACACTAGTGGCCTGTAAGGGGACCCCGGGGGCCTTGATGGGGTGCTCAGCAGCCTGAGGGGGGAGGGGCCTCCCTCCAGGCTACATGAGAACCCGGAAGACCTGGACCAGGCCTCCAGTAGCACTGAGATGGGGCGGAGCCCTGCGATCCACATAGGCGACCCTGTGGACCCGACCGGCCCCCAGCAGTGCAGCAAAGGGACAGAGCCCAGCAGTCTGTAGGGGTGACCCCGTGGACTCAACTGGGCCTCCAGACACGCTGTACAGAGGCAGAGCCTGTTGGTTTACTGGGTAACCCCGCCTACTGGACTGGCCCCCCAGTGGCTTTGAGGGCTTGTCAGTGGGGGCTGGACCATAGTGATCCTGGTTCCCTGCCTATCTACCGTCTTTGAAGATGGGTACTTTTCCACCTCCTGCCATAGCAATTTGTGTACACCCATATATGTTACAGCATAATTTGAAGCAGCCATGTCTCTTCCCAATGTAAGAGCCTAAGGGAGTAAATAAACCCAAAAGTACAGTTATTATCAGAGGGAAGATGACTGATTGGGTGGTAGAACAACGGAGATGAGGGTGGAGAAAATTGATTAATCTAATGAGCCATCATCTGTATAACTGAGTAACAAATGTGAAGATACCATTATGTAATACAGCATCCAGTGCTAATTCTCTACTATCTTCTGTATAATTTTGTATTTCCTGTATTGTCTTTGTGTTAATCTGGTTTATATGTCTCCATTCTTTTGTCTTTAAAATTTTTTAAATGTATGTGTTAAATGTACTTGAGTATATGTGTATTAT
Source organism: Dinomys branickii (assembly GCA_004027595.1). NCBI lineage: Eukaryota > Metazoa > Chordata > Mammalia > Rodentia > Dinomyidae > Dinomys > Dinomys branickii. The sequence continues at coordinate 13,832 of PVLD010022292.1, read as the reverse complement.
CTATGTAAATATATATTTGAGCTTTGTGTGCATGACATATGTGAAATGTATATCTTGTGTATGTAATGTATGTCTATCGATATTATAGTACTAGCATTATTAGAATATAATAAAGAACTCCCTGTTAGAAAACCTTGAGAAACTTAAAAGTAACTCAGAAGAGAATCACTTACATGACACTCAGTGAGGAAGATGTCAGCTGTCTGTTCTACCTGATGTACTGATGTCGTAGGTATTGTGACAAGCATTTTCCTCCTGAAAAATGAGGAATTTGTTCCACTAGCTATAGGACAACTGCCAGAAGATATTCCTCAGTTTTTTCAATTATTTTTGGTTTTTTTTAAGACTATAGGTCACCTTGTAGTCCAGACTGACTTTGAACTCACTATGCCACCCAGGCTGGCGTCAAATTCATAGCAATCCTCCTGCTTCAGTCTCCCAAGTACTGGGATTACAGGTATGCACCACTATGTCAGGCTTGTTCCTCAGTTTTTAATCTTCCTTAGAATTTGCTTCAGCTGAAGAAATTGGCCTGCCCCAAGATGGCATCTCCTGCCAGGGGAAACCAACATTCAATGTCTGATTGTGATGAGTGAAGAAAGGCTTGGCCCTCCAACCAAATGTCACATCCCTGAGGGACCGGTGCAGGCTCAAGCTTGTCAAAGATTCACATGAAGCCTACATTTCCCCACCGTGGTAGCTGGATCTCTTCCCCTGCCCAGTACTGCTCCTTTCCCTCTTTCTCAGGTAATGATACCAACGTTGGTCCATAATGAACACCTTGCACCCAAATTTCCTCCTCTGAGTCACCAGAAACACTTGCCACACAGAAGAGCTGCATCTAGTCCATGATAGAAACAATCACGGAAGAAAAAAGTATTTTTAACAGTACAGAAAAGGTGAACATATTAATTTTAATGTTTCCTTAAAGTATACACTTTTATGATTCTAAACTCTACTAGAAATCACATACTTAATATGCGTATAGAGTACTATATAGATTATACCACATGGCAGGGCATGATCTCATTTAAGCTACACACACACACACACACGTGCACGCACACATGCAAAGCAGGTACAGTGTGTAGAAGTATTGGCCCAATGGTATAGAATTATAGAAATCTGACATTTAGAAATATTAATGGCCCAAGGCCATATATTTATTAAATAAAGGATCTAACACTTTAAGCAACTTCTCTCTTCTTCCTTTACACCTGGTTTTCTTTTCTCTGCATCAATTATATGAAAGTAATATGGATTTCCATAAAAATGCTACACAACCAAAACTGATATTGAATTTTAATTTGTTTGCCATTTCCAGTGTTTTAATAAGTACTTTTTTCAAATCATTGAAAATGCAGCTGTATTTCCATTTCCCAGGTCTAAGTAATTCCATCCAAGAATTCTGATGGGATCTTTGAGGCTTACAGGACTCCCTCATTACTTCATTTGATTCCACATAAGAGTCTGCCCTTCTGCTCAGTTACACAGAAACATCCTGTGATATATGGCAGTACACATTTCACGGCCTCCAGACTGCTGAGGGCCAAAACCAGAGATCCCTAAGTAAAATTTGCATGGTAATATGAACATTACAAAAGCAGATGAGAGAAGCTTCACAGAAAGTATTTTTGAAATAAAAGTCAGCAGGGAGACTATTCCTGCAAGCACTAAACCAGACCAAGGAAGACTAAAGTTTTAGGATATTGAAACTTGACATTTTGTGTTAAAAAAAATAAATAAAAACTAAGCAAAAGCCAAATAAATGCCCTGCCATGTTGTTGAAAGTTACGCTAGATTTTCAGAGTGCTCAGAACACTAAACTACACTTTAAAGAGAAAGGAAGGAGACAAAATATCTTCCTCTAGATCCAGATTATATCTTCTGACACAGTAGTGTGGTTCCAATTAAGTTTATAAGAACAATATTGAATCCAGTTTTCCTGGACTCTGATTGGACCATAACAGTCTTCCCATCAGTGAAATCCAGACTTTCCAGCAACTTGTTTATTGTTAGAAAAAAATATTCATCCCAGGAGGAGAAATGGTGGTTTCATATTTGATTCTCTAAGACTCCCTTGGGCATCCTGTGGGGAGGGAAAGGACTGTCTGAATGAGGGGACCTCAGGAGGATTCTCCTTCCTGTCTCAATTTTAGGTTGAGTTTTTAAATAAATTTTTACTTAAAACATCATATACAACTTTGAGGGATTCAAAACACTTCCATAAATTTTATAAGCCTATGATTGTCAGGCTACAGTGGCTACAAGACATGACAAATAGGATAGCACAGCACTGCTACCTCCTTTCCAGGACACTGGGATCTGGTTTTGAATGTGCGACTGTCACTTCCCAGCTGTCTAGCAGACAGGGTAGCTTACTTAAGCCTAAACTCTCCATCAGTAACTTGGGACTTGGGATTATTTCAATTAATCCTCACTACAGTTTTTAGTTTGGCATTAATACCCCCTCTCTCGATCTGTTTTCTTTTGCTATAACAAAATACCTGAGACTGGATAACTTACAAAGAATAGAGGTTTATTGTGGGGAGCAGCTAACCCAGAAATTGAGCACATACATTCAGGACTAGAGCAAGGCCAGCCCCAAGAACATGGAGCTCCAGAGACAAGCCATGTGAACAAGTCACTGGAACTAGAGCAAAGCCAGTCCCAGGCACACGGGCTGCAAAAGGTAGATAGTGTAAATAAAATGACCTCTAGCTCAGTGGCATATCAACAGGTTTCTGGCTTGGTGTTCCTTCCTGTTCACTACAGCATGGATAGCTCTGAGAATGTTTCACTTTCAGCGTTCTCAGCAAAATGCTCAGAACTTGCACTTTTGGCCCCATCACAGACCTGCCCCCTTTTCACTGTGTATAATTAAAGACACAGATATGCTGGGTTGTTGCTGCCTCTGTGTCAGAGAGGTCAGACCCACCCGGCCCAGCTTTTCTTTTATTATGTGCCCTGTCGCTTTTTGTTGTTTTTTTGTTTGTTTTTTTTTTTTTTTTTTGCAGTACTGGGGATCGAACTCAGGACCCTGCGCTTGCTAGGCAGGCGCTTATTCCACTGAGCTATATCCCCAGCCCTTCCTGTCGCTTTTTAATCTACTATCACACCCTCTCAGGACCCTGCTGGCCACACAGGTTGCAGCAGTCTATTTGGCCTTAGTTCTGGAGACTGGAGAAATCCCAAAGCATGGCACTAGCACCTTCCCAGCATCTGGTGAGAGAACTCTTGCTACATCGCACCATGGTAGAGGTCATCATACAGTGAGAAGGGGCACGTGTGCCAGCTCAGGCATCTCTTCCTCTTACTACAAAATCATTCATACCACCATGAGGGGTCCCATCGCCATGACCTCGTCTAATCCTCCTTACGTCCTGAAGGCCCCACCTCCAAAATCCGTTCAGGTATGAATTGGGGAGGTTTCAACATTCAAACTATCTTTATGCAAATTAAAAAATAAAATTCACTTTTTCTAGGACCATTTGGCCTCGATGAACTAGCATTAGAGTATCTAGCCCCAGTACATGTACTTTTATGCTCCACACTGCCCTGCCTAATCCCTTCCAATTAAAAACTGCTCCATCTGAAGTTGTCTAAAAGTTCATGGTAGTGCCATTCTGTAGATTGTATTAAAATTGAGTAAACTCCACCTAGTGTGGCAGCAAGAACTCTGGCTGCACAGAACTTCTTGGATCCTTGCAACTCCACTGCGTATATAGCAACCTGGCCTCGAGTGTGGAAGGAGACGCTGTCAGGAACCATACAGTGTACACTACAGTCACCCTCTCCAGACCTACAGAGTCAAAGGACATAGCTCTAATTGGGATGACTTTGAGGTTTCTTGAAAAGAAATAATTACTGTCTTTTCCTAGAACTGGGATTGAACGTAGGCCCTTGCACAAGGTAGACAAGGCCTCTACCACTGAGCTACATACTCACTTCTTTTTATTTCTTTGAGACAGAGTGCCGCTAAGTGACTCAGGAAAGCCTTGAGCTGGTGGTCAGCTGCCTCAGCCCTCCAGTAGCATGCATTACAAGCTTGCACTGCCACATTCAACCAGATAGTGAATAATTCAAAGAGCCAAGTATTATAATCGGAGAAAATTAGTTATGGACATAAGTCAAACTTTAGTATCTAAGACCCAAGAAAATTGGAGTCTAGTTGCCCAGAAGAGAAGCAAGTCAAATATTTGTAGCCCAAGTTATTTGAAATTAACTTAAGGCAAGTAATTTTTCAAATCAAGTGAAATAGTCTGGAGTTGCATAGCTTACAGCCTCTTGAGAAAGTAGGGCAGAAAACATGAGGCCAACTCTCCCAGAAACAAATAAAAGGTTTGCCAAGGACACTCACAGCTAGCATGTGGGACAGAAGAATGTTTTAAAGAAGAGGTAGAAGAATAGAATGGTTTCTGTAAGGAGCCAGCGTTATCATAAATACATTTGATGTCTGCAATTTTACGACTATCACAGAAACACATGACTTACAATATAACATCCCATGCAAAGGGCCTAAGGTTCTAAACAAAGCAGTTAAATCTTCCTAGTATCACAAAACATTTCTGCAGTTGATCTAAAAGGACAAGGAATGGTCATACCACTAGTTTCATAAGGCCTCTATTTCAAACTATTCGGCAAACACTGTCATAAGTGCAGATTAGGTTCAGGGCACTGATTCTGTCACCCCTGGAGTCATTGAAAACCACAGTATGATTATTAGAAACACAGAAAATAACAATACTAGTGCTTATAACAGAGAAAAGTGTTACAAACAAATATACTGCCACATTATTAGGACAGTGAAACTGTTTTGTATGATACTAGGGTACTGTTATTAGACATTTTCAAACACAAAAAATATACAGTGTACCAAAGTGAACCCTAAAACACACCATGTCCATAGGATGATAATGATATGCTACTCCAGGGTCACCATTTTTAACAAAAGTACAGGACCACTGTGGTAGAGGAGGTTCGTAGTGTGGGACAGTGTACCTATGCACAGTCTGCCAAGTAGTTTGAAATAGAGGTGTGGTGGCTTAGGAAACTAGTGGCATGATCGTACTTTGTCCTTTTAGGTCAACCACAGAAGTGTTTTGTGATACCAAGAAGATTTAACTGCTTTATTTGAACTCTTAGGCTCTTTGCATAGGACGTTATATTGTAAGTCATGTGTTTCTGTACAGATTGTACCTATGTACCTATATTGGAGCTCTATATTTTCTGTTCAATTTTCCTGCAAATCTAAATTTGTTCTTAAAAAACAAAGTCTTTAAAAGAAAACAAAATAGCCCATAGATCACATGATAGAGGCTGAAAGGCCTGTAGAGGTCCCGAGACAAGAGCTTAAAGTGGTAGAAATGAGCCAAGCCGAAGACCGCAGCTTGCTCTGCTGTGTTCCAGGCACCCGCTCCGTGATGACAAGAGGCACGAAACACGGGTATCTCTGCTTACTGCTCATGTGGCTTTCCATGAGTCACCTACCTTTTAAAAATACGCTGTACATTCAATTTTTAAAAAAGACATTTACCAAATAACAAGTAAGACCCATTATTGAAAGTTGATTTATCAAATTTAGTTACTGATGCTCATGTTATAAAATTGCTGTCGCCTATAATTATTTCCCTTTTCAGTGAAAATCGGCATAGCTGACTCTGATGTGAGAACATATGGACAACATTTGAAGCTATGTTCCAAGTACATGGAAGGATCATTCTTATTGCCATTTACTTTTGTAGCTATTTACAGTTTTCCTTAATATAAAGATGCTTGCTTTTTCTATTTAAGTGTCAACAAAAAAGTAAAAGTAATATTTTCCCTCACTGTCCATCGAAGATTGGTTGCAGGACTCCTTGTATAAACCAAAACCCCTGGATACTCAATCCCCTTAGATAAAATGGCACAGCATTTGCCAATAACCCACTTATATCCTCCTCTATACTTTAAACCATCTCTAGATTATTTATAATAGCTTGTAGGGTGATGTTCATAAATAGTTGCTATATACTATGTTATTTAGGGTATCGTGTCAACAAAACACCCTGTACATATTCAGATGCAGCTTTTTTCCAAATGTTTTTAATCTGTAGTTGGTTGAATCTATGAATGCAGAAGCCACAATGTGGAGGGCCAACTCTATATGCCTACTCAATGTACCAGTAGTTTTACATTAGGTAATGTGTTCTCAGATTGTGCTATTATAGTCATAGGAAAATATTTTGTATTCTATAGCAATATTAACTAAAGTATGAAATACTATCCAATACTATGAATTCAGAAATCAGACTATTTTGGACTGTTGAAGGTGGTAAAAGTTATTTATCCTGCTTAAATTCCACTCTGTCCACCAGGGAATGGGAATAATCTCGTGATGACATTGTGAAAATTAAATGACATAAAATGGATAAGGCAGTAGCACAGAGTATGGCTCATAATAATTGTTCAATAAATATTTCAGAGTTCGTTATAATACCTCTATAATTAAAACAAGCAGTAAAACCAGTAGCTAGTTCTAATCTGTAGATAGGGAATGATTTCAGAAATTCAGAGATTAAAAATAATTCCCTACTGTAGTGTATTTCAAAATTAAATACCAAGAACTTATAAAAGAAGTTATAAAATTTGAGTGTTGTCTTAACTATAATTAAATAATCTGAAGTTTTACTACCAAATTATCAGTTAGTTTTCTGGTTGGCATAAGCTTCCACTTCCTAATAGATCTTCAGCACCTACTCTATACGAGACCCCTGCTCCTGTGCTTAGGCAAAATAAGCGAATCATTTGGACCCACTCCAGTCTCTTATGCACAGATGTGTGGAGAGTTTCTCAAGGTACTCTGCTCTATCTCGTTTCCAGTATCTCTGTTAAACTTCAGGCTAGTCTACTGATTCACCACTCACCTAACTGAGACTACAACCTCCAGCTACCCTGGCTACTGGTCTTCCTCGTTCATTCAACACCAAGATCGCCATTTGTACTGATAATACCACTTCCGGTGAAGATTTCCCACATTCTCTCTAAACCAAGTAACCCTCCCCCTTTTGGTTTTCAGTCCTAAAGTACCCTAGAAAACATCTGAATGGATCCAACTTGGGCACAATGCACAGAAAGAAAGAAGCCCACAGTGAAATGCCACAGACTGTAACTAGCCTAAAAAGTTGGTATTTTTTCATGAATAATTTGCTTCTCAAATATGCCATGAGTTGATTTCAAGAGCCTTGAAGTAGGTGTTTTTGTCAGTTTTGTGAAGTTTTATTTCATGTTTTATCAGAAAATATATAATCAAAACATACAATGTCTTATCACCAAAGATAAATGTTAGAGACGTTTTAACTTGTCTTAGTGGCAGCCCTCATTACTAGCATTTTGTTTTTGCATCACAACAAATATATGCAACATAGAACATTCATCTCATTGCAGTTAAATACTGACACTTTCCTATGTGTCGTTTATATAGAAAGTGTATTGGTCAGTTTTTCTGCTGCTGGGACAAAACACTTGGCACTCACTATTTACAGAAAGACAGGTTTAATTTAGCTTGGAGCATCAGAGCTTTCAATCCATGGTCAGCCAGCTCCAAGGTACAAACATAGGGACAGAAGTGTGTGGGGAAGCAAAGCTTCTCAAATCGTGGCACCCAGAAAGCAGAGATCAGGAGACCATCCCAACAGGAAAGAAGAGGGACCAGATAGTCCCCATGGTCACATCCCCGTCACCCAGCTCTGCTGACCAAGCAGTGTGATTTACTGATCTGGTATCTCTCGAGCAAACCAAGTTGGCAATCAAGATTCACCATCACAGGAAGTTAAACTTCCTAAAATTTAGATTACTCAAGTATCTCAAAACCTAAGAATTCCAAAAGCTAGAATGGAGTAATAATAATTGATTACTCAGAAACCCCGCTTCATCTCAAAAGAAATTCTAAAGTGTACATAATTAGCATCATTTTTTAAAAGCAGGATTCTAGAAATGTACTTTCAGTGGGAGTAGCTCATGGAAGTGATGGTTGGAGGAGATAAAAAACCTCTGTGCACATAATTATAAGAAACCAGGCTAAAACTCCAAAAATAAATATAACTGACTGCAGAGTCCAGAATTATAAAAAAATAAAAAATTGTGTTCTGCTCGAGAAACTCTCCAAAAGTGTTAAAAAGCAACGTTACGCATTGCTGAGCCCGTACTGGGTCCTTCTGCCCTTTCTGAATTGTGGCACCAAGACCAAGCACCAAGTAGGCAGAAAAAGGGAGCATTGCTCTTGGCCACGAACAGACGTGCGATTTAAAACTCACAAATCAAGTTCTCAAACCACTGGGGGTTGGTAGGTTTTACACGACAGGTAAAGGAGAAGAGGAGAAGGGGTAGATAGGCTAACACAAGGGAGGATACTCATGTTTCTTCTAAAATTTAGGAGCCACCGATTCGTGATCCTTCTGTGGTTCTTTCTAGTCATTGTCATGACAATTGTCAAGTGTCATGAGTGACAGAGTCTGTTATTTAGACTGTAAGTGGGATTATAACGAAGGTAGAAGTTTGATGGTCACCTTAGCAGCCACCTTAGATCCAACCAGTTGCAGCTTGCCCTCCAGATGAGGGATTTCCAGTTTACAGGCATCTATCAGGGTAGGAATGAGGTTAGCCAAATAGGCAGTATAAGATTAGGGCAGGGTAACAGGAAATTACTGGACTTAAGCTCAAGCTTGTGTATAAACATTCGGAGTACACTAAACTGTAGCTCAACCAATTTTTTTATTTTCTGCACGTTTATAGGTTCTAATCATAGTCAAATTAATCGCAAAATTCTCAACAAAAATTCACCCAGAAAGGATTCAAGACAGGGCACCATTTATTTCAAAAAGCATTTTGCAGACCAAGGAGACCTAGTCTTCCATAGGAAAGGAGGAAGCTAATGAGACAGGCTGGCTTGTCCAGTCCACTCTGAATGAGGGACACAGGCACGAACAAAGTGCTCAGTCCTGATGGGCCAACTGGAGGATGTAGTACATTGGTCAGGTGGGGGTGGCAAAATAGGAATTTCCTGAGGCTTTCTCACTTGGCAGTTGAAACAGGGGCATGCCCACGCAAGCGCTACAAAGTTCAGTTTGTGATTCTTCCAGGAACAAAGAGTAATGTGTTACTGCCCACAACCACCCCAAGTCAGCAAAGGGCCACCAGACTCCATTTTGAAATTAGGCCCAGTTAACCACCTGAGACTTTTCCTGCTCACTCTGCTTTTCTGAAAGTTCATAAAATGAGACAGGAGAAAAATTAAGGCAGTCTAAAGTAATGGATCAGCTGTTCTCAACCTCATTTATTTTGAACATCCAACATATAACTCACAGTTTTTCTTTGCACTGTAGTAGAGAAATGCGTTAGAACTTAAACACAATTACCTGAAAGACAGCTGGAAGTTCTAGTAAGTGTGGTATTTATGTTGTGAACTGCTTCCATGTCATTGCCCTGATCTTTGAATAAGGTAACATAATGTACATGATGTGTTATAATGATCTGCCTCTAACACCGAAGAACAGTGTTAGAAGACTCAGTGAGAGCCTGTCTCAAAATAAAAAATAGAGAAACTTGACATATAGCTCAGTATGAAGGTTCCATGTTTAATCCTGGGGGTGGAGAGAGAGAGAGAGAGAGAGAGAGAGAGAGAGCCTGCTAGGAAGGAAGAAAGGGTATATGATTCCTCACTGCTGTGGAAGGAAGTGGAAGTTGTCAAAATAGCAGTATCTTCATGGGAGTCAAGAAAAAAAAAACGATTTTTAAAGCTGCAGTTTCACCCTACATTCTCAATATAGAAAAAATGGTATTTAAAAATGCTTTCTTTTTTTCCAAATAAATATATGCAAGTTTTAAAATGAGTGAGCAGATGCCAAGAAATGAAGAGAAAGAAAATATATGAAAAAAGAAAAATCTAGCATATTGCACTGGGGCCCCCTGCTGTAATTTTTTGATGCTACACCAAGTAGCTTGACTTCAAGTGGTTTGCAAGGCCAATACTTCCACAAAGCTTTGAGGAGTAAAACGACTTAAACCCTACAAAGTTTAGTCCTTTCCAAAATGCTTTATAATTGAAGTGATTGATTTGGGGTAATGTTATTCTGAATTTAGTGTTTGAGCCATACAAACCAGTAAATCCCTTAGTGACAGCATTATTTATTTAAGAACAAGTTTTTCTTACTTATTTTTTTTCTCTTTACAATTTTCCAGAAGGAGACTATAGCTATGCAAAATGGTTTCTACAGTGACAATAGTCCATTCCATTACATGCCCCCATTCTTTTAACTTAGAAATTCTTTTGTCTCAAAGGGCATTCCTAATAATGTATCTCCATATCCAAGAAGGACAGAAAACTAACTCTAAAACTCATGTGATACTAGAACCAAGGCCATCTGGTCATCCTTTCTTCAATTCCCAAGACAAAATGTGGATTTGCTGACAAGTAATTAAAGCTCCGTTTTTAGGCTCCCTGTGAAAGCATGGAGTGAGGACGTTATTTAAGGATTCTGGGTAGAGAGAAGTCCAATCTCAATGAGGAAGCATTTCTGTGCAAGCATCCTTGATACATTGCCTTAATGGAGCTTAGGAGAACAAGTAAATGCTCAAGTAAATCACCCTGGTTTCTTTTCTTATACTACACACGTCATGCCTGTTTTTTATGCTTTCAAGTTTGTACGCCTTTTCTGAGGCCTACAAACCAAACCCTGTAATCTCAGAAATCATAAAATCTGAATCTGTCCCCTGGGCAGTACAATACTACCCAGCATAGTACCAGTCAGAAAATATCATTTTACTTTTATTGGGGTCACCTTGTATCACTAGGAAAAAATAGTTGTAGTGGAAGTTTTGAAATCAAGATCAAATAGTAGCCCTAAAAGGTATTGGTAAAATGATTTACATAACATTGAGAGGGGTTTCTGGGGACAAAGTCTAGGCCCTTATGCATGCCAGGCAAACACTCTATCACTAAGCTATTTTCCCAGCTCATATACAATTTGTAAGAAAATAGAGAACTACTATCTGCCTTACAATGAAGCCACTCAACATTCAGGACCCTCTAGCTCTTGATATTTGTATGAGGGCTGAAAGTACTTGTTTCGCAGCAGACAATCCTGAATTTTCATCCTGAATCCACTGCTCTGCTTTTGTGTCACCCTTGGCAAATTATCTGTGCCTTGCAAACAGGAGGCATCCCACAACTACTTGTTGAATGAACATATAAATGCATCAATCCTACGTACTGTCCAACAACCATTAGCAACTATAGCAGCTCAGTTTACTTTAATTTTTAAAAAATTATTTGTTGCACATCTCTTAGGAAGGAAGCATTGGCCAAGACGATTAGAGAAGCTGCCAGAATTTAAGCAAGTCACTGAGTTTGAAAAGAGGATTTGCATCTGGTTGATGAGATTGGAGAAAGTTCTCCGGAGTAAAAGTACAATGAAGGAGAGGTCGTGAAGCAACAGGATTAGACCTGGGTGATGCAGAAGGTGAAGCAGGCTGGAGACCCCTCAGGCTGAAGGGTCAACACATGAGCCAAGCTCCGGCACTGAGAAAGCGTAGGACTAGGTGTTCTGGGAACAGCCCTATTGACTTGTGACAGAATTTATGGGAGCCTGCCCTGGAAGCAATTCAGGGTCCTGTCACCACTTCAGTTCGTGATCCTCCCTAAGCTGAAAATGCTCACAAAATTCTCTATCACTGAAAGTTCACGCAACCACCATTATAAATCACATTGACTTTCTTTGTAGACAGTGCCTTTAATTGGTACAAAGAAATATGGGCTTTAGAATGAAGTTTTAATAAACTACAATTAAGTTGTTTTAGTTCTAGGGTTGAATGGGGATTTTATTATTAAATTCAAACTATTATCCAATAATGGATGATGTGTAACTTTCTTGAACACAGACTTTACTCACACAGAGATCATTTGGGTTTCAAGGTTTATGTTAAAGCCATGGATTAAAGGATTACAAGTTACCACATAAATGTTCTGGTAAGTTATTAGAGGGAAATTGTTCTCCATGCAAATGTCAACAGAGATGGAAGAGTACAAGAAGAAAACACCATTCTTGTGGGTTTCATAGAAAAACTAGTGGCTGTGGGTCAGATTTGACTTTCAAAAGGGCCTCAGTCCCTTGTCAGCAGCGTGACCTTGGGTAGTTCATGTCATCTCTCCATAGCTGGGTTTCTACCTCTGTAAACTGAGAAGCACAGTCCTAAAAATAAAACTGACCAATGTGTGCTGTGTTACTATCTGCCTATGCGAGGACTTTTCCCCACATACTTATCCTCTCTGCCTTTAGATATGTCCACAAAGTGTGTTCTGTCCACTGGGATGTGACATTTGTCAGTTCTCTTTCTTAAGAGAGCAGCATGTTCCAAAGGAGTCAGCCCTTTCGGCCGGGATTCTAGAAGGAAGAGGATGTGGGAAGCAGAGAGGCAGTTGACCTGCAACCTGCATACAACATGAGTGATGTAAATTTTGTTATTATAAGCCACTGGGTGATGGGAACTGTCTCTGCTGCAAAGCCAGGTAGCCCTCTGCACTACCTACTTTAAATATTTGTTATTTACATTGGAATGTCTTAAAGCACTTTATAATGTTCTCTAACTACCCATGTATCAAACGAGTTCTTTTCTCCTCCTAGATGGAGATAAATCAGACAGAAACAGAACTACTGATGTGGTAGAGTAAGACAAAGCGGGAGTGTCAACTCCTAAAGCTGCACTGAGCGCCTGCCCCTCTGCCACCGCCTCCCGAGCACAGTGCTGCTGCCCGCTGCCAGTGTATTCAGTGACTGGCCCATCTCCTTCCTGTAGCCCACAATACAAAATAATCTCACTTTTTGTTATTCATGACATGAGTTCCCGTGAGAATATTGAAGAGGAAAACTATCTTAAAATCATGCAGCTTGTCACAGAAGTACGGATCCTAATTCTTTTCAAAAAATTTTCAGAACTGCCTGAGTCTGTTTTCCCTCTATACTTCAGTTAATTTTTATTTCAATCCTTCATTTAGCCAAAATTTTACTAGCGCTTCCATGAAGAATCCTGTGTATACTTAAAGGAGTCCATGAAAAGAAGGTAAAATGGTAGCTTTTAAAAAACTTTAAAAATAATCTTTAACAAAACTTAATAAAGAAGTGACCCAACACCCAGGCATGGTTGGCATGCCCATAATTCTAGCACTCAGGAGGCTGAGGCAGGAGGATCTCAAGTTTAAACCCAACTTGCGCTAAATAGGAAGATCCTATTTCAAAAAACCAAAAAGAAAATGAAAAAGGAAAAGAAGAAACCACTTAGATGACAGAGAAAAAAGTCCAAGAGAGCACCACAGTTCACATGAAACTAGGTAGACATAAGGAAGACAGGCAGTGAGCAGGCCAGTAACTGGACCCAAAAGTAGGAAACCTTTGGTATAAAAGGCCAGAGGGACTCACATTTCTACACGATAAAGTTATAATACAGTCCTAGCCCAAGACAGATTTAGAGCTATATACAAGCTTAGGCAAGTTTGAATTCCAGCTCAGCTGCAATCTGTGAACAAACTTATTCCACTCAGTTTGAGATTTACTCTCTTCACCCAAGAAATTTAAAAACAATAATAAGTGCCCCATGACATTACTATGATTATCAAATGGTCCCGTGACATTGCTATGATTATCAAATGGTCCCGTGACATTGCTATGATTATCAAATGGTCCCGTGGCATTGCTATGATTATCAAATGGTCCCGTGGCATTGCTATGATTATCAAATGGTCCCGTGACATTGCTATGATTATCAAATGGCCCCGTGACATTGCTATGATTATCAAATGG